>CAEGAE010036109.1:0-89718 GCA_903067095.1 Girardinus metallicus | reverse complement strand
TGTCCGTTTATCTGTATCAATAATCCCGCCGGACTCCAGGCATCGCTGCCGTCATTTTAAGATGCTTATTGGTCCCCTGGAAAAAGACAAAAACCCAGACATTATCATGACTCAATAAAATCCTCCCAGGCCGAACTTGAAAACTGGAAGTTATGCTGCTAACACTTAGCTTTCGTCAACAACTCAGGCGGAAGTGAGAGAGTAAATAAAGTCCCGTCCGGAACACGGTGCGCTAAATAATAACACATAATATAACAAGGCTTCGAGGCAGTTCAGTTTTCCTCGAGGAATTTTAATAATCGAGGTACTCGAATCACTCGAGGAATCGTTTCAGCCCTAGTTAATATGCATATGTTGTTTGTTGTGATTTCCCGGTTTTGTTTTTTCTCTTTCTGCAGGTTTAGAAGCAAACTTCTTCCCTACTCCTTTCATCTTCGACCACCTTTCTCCCTTGCTTTAACTCGATGTCCATTACATATATATATATATATATATATATATATATATATATATATATATGTATAAAAAACAGCAGTCATAATTGGAAAGTACATGGTACATATAATAATACAAGTGAGTTTGAGAGTGTATCTGAATAACGAAGAAGATGCAGTGCTTTCAGATCTCAAATAATGCAAAGAAAACAAGTCCATATTCTTTTAGAAACAGCAATACTAATGTTTTAACTCAGGAAAAGTTCAGAAATCAATATTTGGTGGAATAACCATGAACCATGAGGTACAGTGGTCTCTTAAGTTTTTCCAGAGCTGTATATATGTAAGAATTATCATGGCGAAAGCCGTAATGCTTCACTTGGGAAGGTAAATCTGCTTGGGCCTCAACTTAACAGAAAACAATTCTGTCTGAGTACCACACCACCGGACAAGATATGCTTAAAACAAACAAACAAAAAAAAGGATTTCAACCAGGTCATCCTAAGACATAAGCATGCTTTTCCATTGTAGATCTGGCATTATGTTTACCTTAACTATCTACTCGCAATCACTCTGTGTTCAGGTCTATCCATGTTACCATCGACTACCCCTACACCTAAATGCCACTGATGTCGTGTTTCACTTTAGGGTGTTTTTGTTCAGAGTACTGTCTAGTGTTAGTTTCCTGCCAAAAGTAGTGCTTCAGAAGTAGGTCAGACATTTTAGTTTTGGTCTCATCTGACCAGAGAGAATTGTTCCACATGTCTGCTGTGCACTCTGTATGACCTTTGGGGAATAAAGGGAGCTCTTAACTTTTAAAAACCTTGGTGTTGCTTGTTACCAGCAACTAGCTGCTAAGTGACAGAGTGTGAAAATCAATAAAATATGTGTAGCTTCTGAAATTTTGTTTTTCATAAACTTCATATGCCACATTTAATAAGATGTTCCATTTCACATTAAGTGCCTCAGCAGGATTGACACTGGATATAGATGATCAACAAACTCTGTCTGCAATGTAAATAATTATAGATTTTTATGCATGTAATTGAAATAAACATATTTTTTTTAAAAAAGTACATTTTCCAAGGTAATTTAAAACTTCTGGGATTCAAGCTGTTTCTGGTCGGCTTTGTAAAAAGGAAGCAATTGAGCTTTTTTCTTTTTTTCCTTCAGAGACAGATAAGAGGACATAGTTTTTTTTTCTCAAACCTTTCAACAGTGTTTCTCAGTAAAGTACAATGATTCCTTTATTTGGGTAGACGGATAAAGGGTTATTTGAGTCCAATGGTCTGCTGTCAAGGGAGACTTAGCCGCAGCTGTAGTGAACTAATCTGCAGCCGGCGGTGAATATTTCTGCACTTCGGTATGCCACGAGGCACCGCAGGAGATGCATGTAAGGGATTAGCTCGAGTTCTGACTGTAATTCAGGCGGCTGTGTCGAGAAGAAATCACTTGTGTGTCTGCCGTTGGCGCTACGGCCGTGTTTAAAGAGGTGGGTTGGGGTCAGGAGTTCACCGGATTAGCAGGCAGCAGAGGAATTGTTAACCTCTCTTAGCTTTTGTAATGTGAAGTCAGAGGCTCACAGCGAAATAATGGGCCAATGTCGTCCCTTTTTTTTTTTTTCTTTTTTTTTTATCTGCGCCGTTCCTGCGGAGAACAGAAACGCGGGCTGAATGGAAAGTGATAAAACGGAGGGTGAGGAGGGGATCACTAACCTTCGCCTTGCCGGTGCTCTGAAGGATGTGCACCAGAGCACACGCCACTTCCTCCTTGTTCTTGACGCTGATGGCCGGTTCCAGCACCGAGCACAGCATCATGTAGTTGTTGGTGGTGTACTCCGCAAACTCCTTGTACATCTCCATCGGAAGGATGTTCATGCTCTGATAGCGGGCCTTGATCCGGATCATGGGGCCCGACGTCTTACCCTTGGGCGGGGTGGGCGTGCTGACCGGGTACCACTTCTCCACAAACTGCCGCCCGGTGACGGTCAGGACGGGGATGCTGACGAGGCCGATGTAGTTGTTTTTATCCTTCTTCTTCTTCTTGTCCGTGTCCTTGTAGAGGTGCACCGTGATGCTCCGGACGCCGGGCAGATTGCTGAACTCGAAGTGCTCCCCCCAGAACAGGTTGTCGGTCTTGAGCTTGCAAGTGGTGCGAGCGTACAGTGAGTCATCGAGGAAGAGCTCGCAGAAGTATTTCTTTTTGGCCGGCAGGTCCTTGGCCTCGATGATCCACAGCCTCAGCATGTTTTCCACCCGCCGACTGTTGTCCTGAAGAGGGAGGATAGCAGGAATTGAGTTGACCTTGAGAACACGTGGGAGAGAACAAGAATACAGCTGCAGAAATACCTCAAATTCACTGATGTTCCCAGGCGGCGAATATATTCAGTACATTAAAACGACTTGGACTAAGCTGTATTTCTCTTTCAAATGACTAAAAACAACTCAAAGTGGGTTTCAAACATGCCCCTTGAATTCCATTCAATTAAAAGCAAAGAAATTTCCCTTGTTTTTCTCTAAATCCAAGGAGCATTTCAGGTCATTGACTAATTTCGCCCAAGGTGGTCTGCCATTCATTTTGCACTGAAAAACTATCAAAAAAAAAGAGAGATAAAGAGAGAGAGAAAGAGAGAGAAGCCAATATTGACATTTTAAAAATTAAATACCAGACCTCAAAAAGTAACAAAGACGCCCTCGGACGCCTCGAGTACTGAATCGTAGTAAGTCTAGGTAAACATGGAGAAGCAGCGTTCAGCTTCTGTGCACCACAAATCTGGAACAAACTTCCAGAAATCTGCAAAGCAGCTGAAACATTCAGGTTCTATAAATCAAGACTAAAAACTCACGTTTTAGAATTGCCTTTGAACCATAATAAATGGGACATTGACCAATATATTTGATGTCTATTGATGATTTTAATGACAGCACTTGACAGAATGTATTGTTGACTGTATTTTTTACTATTTTCTTTTTATGTTTTCATGACGGGAAGCACTTTGAACTGCTACGTTGATGAAATGTGCTATACAATAAACAAGATTTATTGATAGATAAATACATAATTCAGTGTGATGCAAGAAAAATTGGCCACTTTAGGTGGTCCAAGAGTTTTTCTAGAACTCTGGATATTATTTTATTACTTTTTCCTGCTTTAATCTTTTCCACCACATTTTCTTGCACCTCGGTGCTCTGCTGATTTGTCTTCATGATCTTGTCTGTTCACTAATGTTATTTAACAAAACTCTGAGTCCTTCATAGAACAGATTCATTTATGCGAAAGTGAATGTAGCTCAGGTTATTTATGAAGTAGTTATATGATTTCTTAAGGCAGTTGATTACACTGAGTCTGATTTAGGGTTACGGATATCGAGGGGATTTTATTTTGACAGTTTAGATTTTTATTAGTAAAAATAAAAGGACAACTTTGCATCACTTTCATCTTCTCTAAAACGATGGACTGCTACACAAAATTCCTTAGCGCTGTGGCTAACGCACCTCTTTTCTAAAGACTGTATGATAGAGAAGCGGTTTTTGCATAAAGAGGGAGCTAAAAGTTGGAGCGCTAAAATGTTTATCAGGTTTGTTCTTTTTTTTTTTTTTACATGAGATTTGCTCCTAACTGAGATAAATGACCTTGAAGCAGCAGCAGCTGTGATAAGAGCTTACTAAATCAGCGAGAAACTGAGCTGCAGCCATTTCTTTCTTACCCACTTCAGCGCTTAATACAAAAGATCGTTCTTAAGAGAATGAAAGGAGAGCTGCTGTCCCATGATGCCTTGCAGCATTAACATTCACAGCAAAACACACTATTCAACAGGTGAAGTTTTTTGCCTGTGTTGCAAAGATAGTTATTATTTTCATGCAGGCATATTTATTAGGACTGTTGTTGATGAATGCTAGGCGGAGAAGATGGTAAATGGTAAAAGAAATTTTTTTGATGTCATGGTTTTGCAATTTGTGACTAATCCTGCACTTCCTATTATCACTGACTGACACAGAGGGGATTTATAGATTACAGTGTCTAAGATGTCTGTTGTTGACCTCTCAGGAAAAGTACTCTTTTCTACACAATTTCTAGATAAAATTAATTATATTTAGCTTTCTCTGTAGAAGCAGAACTACATCCTCCATGTCACCACTTTAAAGACATGACTTTTCATCTCCACTAAAAAAGAAATCCAAATGTTTCTTCTCAAAAAAAAAAAAAAAAACGTTCACAGGTTCCTCTTTGTGTCTTGATTCAGTTATTTTCCTCTGAAAATATTGAGCAATTTTTTTTAACCGAGTACCTTCTTGTTGCTTTGCGGGTCAATCCACCCTCAATCCCGGAGACAATCACTCCTACACACTGGGATTGAAAAAGCAATCACTTCCCAACCACATTCATCCTGCCAAAGCGAACTTAAGTGCTTCATGTGCTGAGTCACTCAGCCCGTACAAAGGTCCTACTATCTGCTTGCTTTCCCATCTGCCAGCCGAAGATCTACAGTATTTGGCTGTGCTGTGTCACAATCTGAATTGAATTAGACTCTTTGTATGAATCTCACTATGAAGTGCTCCGCAAAAATATTTGTTCCCCTTGAACCTTTCCGGGGTTTTTTGTCATGTTACAGACTCAAGGTACCAGGTGCTTTATTTTGATTTTATGTGAAAGACCAACAGAAGGCAACAAAAATAGGTTGAAGTGGAGAGAAAACGATTTAATGATTTTACTGGATTACATCTGCAGCTGTTTTAGACATGTATCCATCAGTTTTAGCACATCTTAAGACAGCAATGTATGTCTATTATTCCAAACTCTCTCTAATTGGATCTGTACACAGCAGTTTTCAGGTCTTGCTGTAGTCACTCAACTTTTTTTATTTTTTATTTTGTTGTTCTGTTCCAGTAAAATGAAAAAGGCTTTCACGAGCAGGTGCATTAAAATAAGGATTTTTAAAGAAGGAGAACATTTGAACATTAATTTCCCACTGGTGTCATTTATAAACCTCTACATCAGTCTGTTTCAGTCTAGCTCTGGCGGTGCTCAAATACTGCTGCAGTTGCGGGTGTAATATTAGTTTGTGTATCACAGTTTAAAATCTGTTCGTCCATTTATTAAATATGATAATGCAACAGTTCTTATAAACAGTGTTGGCCACATTTATTTGCACTCCAGGTAAAGATGTGCAAAAGACCTGCAAATAAGTTCAACTTACTGAAAGTTCAACTTTTAGTTTGAATACATTTATTCAGGAGGGGAAACGTATATCCATACTTTTTAAAGGTTTTTGCACTGTTATTGGTACCCTGAGTAATCTCTGTAAAAAATAATTTAACTGAATAATTTCTTTGAACTACTTTTATAACTTTCTTTACTTTATAGTTTATTAGATTTTATATGACCAGACATGAAGACCGTAAACACACTCACCTTGCTTGATTACAACTTATATGTATGGCTTTCCACGTCACACGGTAATCATCATGGTAAGGCAAGTAAAAAAAAGAATCTCCAAAGCTCAATTTATTTATTTTTTTTACCTGAAGGCATGTTGTAATTCTATCCTATCATCACAAGCAAACATGTGGAGTTTAATTAGCACCTATCTCGAACATATCGCATATTTTGAATCGGGCCATCTTCTTGCCTTGACATCCTTGCCACCTAAATCTTCTCTGCACTTTAAGTGTTTTTTCCGTCCCATCAGAGAATCCTAAACCCTTAAGTTGTAGACTGTACGAAGAGCTAACCTTGCTGGGAAGACTGGATGTTGTTGTTGTTAGTAATTACTACAGTGTTGACACTTTAATGCGTCTTTATCTGTGTTGCAGAGCGAGGTTTCGTAATTGGGACACTCGAGCTCATTTGTGCCGATTGCCCAACGGTTCCCCTGTCCCCTTGCGCATCGCGTGCATGTACATACCTTGTTCGGCTGCACTGCTCTCCTCAGATTCTCCATCCATTTGTCTCTCTCGGCCGCCGAACGGCAGGAAAAACATTTGCTTCCTGTGGAGGTGGTGACCTACCGCAGAGGCAGAAAGACAGGAGGAAAACAAATGCTTCGATGATCGAGCCTCACGCAAGAAAGGAGACGACGAAGCTTTCACGGTGAACCCAGTTAAAATACATCACATTAGCAGCCAGAGAGAAATAACCTTGTGAAAAATAAACAGACGCGGATGACAGGAAACAGAAAATGACCGTTGGGAAATGACTTGTCGTTTTGGCTAATTTCATGATGGATAGAATCAGCCTCAGTGAACGCAGCTTCACTGCTGGTGTGTTACATGATGTATCTTCTGCTATATACACAAATATATGTCTACATAATAATATTTTCAAAGAAATTGTTAAAAATGCTAAGGGATCTGACTGTATGTACAGTAAAACAAGGAGATGGTGAGGACTGGTGGGCAGTTTCCAATCAGACCACAAAGAATGACAAGAACAGGCTGTCCAAAGGTCACCGCTTCCTTGACCTTTTCTTCCTTTCACCGTTCAGGAAATATTCAGACATTTGGAAACGAGTAATTCACTGTTATGCAAATTGGGGAAGCTCTTTTAGCTTAACAGCAGCCTGATGTAATGGTGCTTAGTGTTTTTAGCCATACTCAAGTCATCTGAAATATTCAGCAGTTTCTCTTTTCAAAGACGTCTTTGTTAGGAAAATTACATTTTCCGGTGATTGGTGATAATACATTCCATGATCTTGCAAAAATTACTTTACTCATGCAACCATAAGCAATGCGCTTCGTACTTCAGATTTAGTATCTAAAACAAGACAAGGAGTTTAAGACGTTTTCTGTTTCTCAAGTTGTCACTTTTCAACTGGAAAATTATCCAAAACATATGGAAACATCATCACATAAATAGATTTTTCAAAAATGTTCAATAAAAGATCTTGGTGAAGTTTACAGCTGTATTTTATTGCCTTTTTTATTTCTATTTATTGATTGTCTTTTGTTGTTTTTTATACTAGTGTAAAACCTTTCATTTTTTTCTCCTGACGTATGCTATGTAGTTACTTAATCAATCACTTTTCAACCATAAGTATCAAACATTACTTCCAGCTGTTTTGTTTTACTTTTTATCTTTTAATTTTTGAAAATATTTGGTCTGAAAACTATCCAAAAAAAAAAAATTATAATGTTGTTGACTCTAAGAACTGGCCAGCTGAAACATTGACCACAAAAACAAATTCTAGTCTCTGACGTAAAGAAGTCAGAACAGTAAATGAGACGGGGGGGAAAAAAACAAAACAAAACACACAAAAAAAAAAACATAAAACAATCAGAATCAGAATTTTGATTGACCCAGGCATCAGAGGAAAACTAATCAACACAATATGAAACAGCAGCAGTTGCAGCACCAGGGTAAACATAGCACTTAAAGTACATATTATGAGCCTGTAACAATGTTTAGATGAATGTGTTAGTGATTAACATACACAGAGTTTTCTCTCCCCCCCTCCCAACCCCTTTATCTCTGCTGGGTATCAAATCTGGCTCATTAGCAGCTAGCATATACAGAGGGGTTTGGAGCTCCACTGCTGCCTGCTGAGCCTGTAAACAACACTGATGAGACCGTTGAGTCATCATGAGTAAAGTTCCAGGCAATGAAACCAAAACAAAGCGTGGAGAGACCGTAAATAAGCTTGGTAATCTTCATTGTGGCAACTCTTTTCTCAATGCAGGGAAGATTTCTTAAGATTTGTTAAAACCAAAATGTACAGTTTTGGAAAGAGGAAAATATAACATACTGATTTCTTCTAAAGCCTTCATGGGTGTATGAACCAAAAAATAGTGGTAGTGGTAGAGCGCTTAGTGGAAGTAACCCAACGGGACTATTTCAGGAGGCTAGAGGTTGTAGCAGGGGGGTGGAAAAAAAATGTAAGTGCCAATCAGTTCTGTGTTTGATCACAGGGATAAAACAGAACTCTCCTATGCTGGGCTTTGGCTTACAATCAATCAACCCCAAATCTGTAATTTATCAAAATACTAATCTCTTGTTTCACTAGTAAAAAACAAGAGTCTTGAAAACTTTTTATGACCTTGTAGTGTGTGACTGCCGGTTGTTTTCAAAGTGCTGAAGTTTCAAGGAGAATGGCAAAAAGGCTCTAAAAAATACGGCTGCAGTTGAACAGCGAAGGATTTTATTTCAAACTTCAGCTCGTATCACAACAAACAAATCATGACTGATTCAACAATTCCTGTTGATACCGTTTCCAAATCGTGCTGGTATCAATACATTTCTGTATTCGATCAGTCCCAATGCACCTCTGCTTAAAAATAAACTCCAAACACACCAGAGGACTCTTTACACTAAAGTTTGTCGCACATAACAGACTTTATAGTTAAATGTACATTGATTGATAGATTAAGGTTTAGTATGAACTAAAACCTTAGTATAGTAAATTTTCAATCTGGTTTTCAAACCGCATTTTGAAAAGATATATATGTAAAAAAAAAAAAAAAAAAAGGTCTACTGTCATTATTTCAGTGTCTAAATGTGGATTTATTTACTGGTTAATAAGTCGCACTCTTAACATAAGATTGAAAATGCACATTTAAATCAATCGGTTACTTTGTTGGATAGGATGCTTTCTATTGGTCTAGAATTGAACAATTATTAGCTTGAATGTTCAGCTTGATGAAAGACACACTTAGCTATCTAAACATTTTCATTATTAAAGTATCTAAATCACGCTGGAATAGCTAATTTAATCATTTCGTTATACTTTTGAGGATTTTAGAAATAAAGTATGAGGAAGCACAACAAACTTGCATTATTTCCTGCTGTTTCAACTGCTAATGTTATGAGGCCGAATCTCCTCCTCAGTATGGAGTCAACTTTTCCAGACTCCTGCTAATGACCTTATCATTTGACTCAGGTGTGACGAAGCAGAGACGCATCTAAAAGTCTCAGAACATTAGCCCTCGACAGCTGGAGTTGGAGACCCCTGGCACTTGCTGTAGTTTCATATTGACTAGCTGATCTCTTACACAGGTGCCTCAGTGACAGGAAAAGCTCCATAAACTGCACTTGATCAAAAAGAGAATGTGAATTTGGATAAAATAAGAACACTCGGTTTAAACCTTTGCTTCCAACCACTGCAGATTTAATTCTCACACCTACTTTACATATCTCGCCTGTAGGGCTGTGCGCGGAGAAAAAGAAGAGCGCCGCCTCACCTCAAAGCAGTAGTCCTGGCCGAGGATGCTGCTGTGCACAGGTTTGATGATGACCTCGTCCTCCATGCTTAAGTCCAGGGCTTCCACGGCGCTACTGGGGCTGAGCAGTGATTCATGGGAGCGAGACTCCTTCAGTCTTGGCATCAAATGCGATCTACAGGAAGAAGGGAGGGGAGGACAGGAGAGGGATGGTGAGAACTGAGTCACTGTGCAGACTGCGAGCAGAGGAAGTACAGGAGAGGGAACATATGCAGCTAGCATTCATGGTGAGTGTGAAGACGGAGCGTGAGGACAACAGCGGCAGGCCACTTGCCTCGAAGCTGACGAGCTCACAGCGTGACGGGGCTCGAGACTTATTGTATAGAGGAACATGTTGACATACTCCCTCAAAAGAGTGGATGGTGATGGAAGCTTTGAAACTTTGAAGCTTTCAATCTTAGGCACCGATGCGTAAGTTCAAAAGCTGGAGAGCCAACCCATGCTGTGGATCCACAAATACAAGGCAAATTACAGAATCAATGTCCAAAAACCCAGACTGTACCGTTGATCATAAACTATTAGCTGCATAGCACTATAATTTTAACTTCTTGGGTAAAATACAAATTTGATTGGATTTGTATTTTTCTTTTTGTGCCTAGTCTAAAATAAAAGTAATGTGCTATGGTTCAAATCTCTCCATGATGTTAGGTTTGAATTTTTTCTTGTAGATTAAAGTATAAAAAATGGGAGAAAATGTAGAAAAATAAAATGCTGGGAATACCCAATAAAGCAATAACGCTTGTGGAGAAACTAATGCCTAACTTTATCTGAGATACCATTTTTTATAGTAATGCCAAATTTTGTTTTGACGAAATTACGTTATAAGGCACAAAAAAATGCCCTTTGAAATATGAAACAGAAATGCTGGAGAGGAGCAACAGACTCTCATTTGCCTAATCTACTCCGAGGCCAAGTGGGAACACAACACACCCAGGGTTAATGTCATCTCATAGGTTCCTTAAAATGAGTCCCAAAGATGAAATGGGGCATTGTTTTAAACAACCCTTTCAGTCTTTCAGTTTGTTTTTAGAGGACTAGCGAATATCTGTCTATAAAAGGCATTTTGGAAGATTTAATTAACCACACATCTTGAAAAGTATAGCAGTTGTATCTAAGACACTTAAGAAAAATGTTCACTAATAACTGTTGTAAAGCAGTCTGTGGTGATAGAAGTAGAGAAACTGTTTTTATTTCCACAACAACCATGCTGTAATTTAAACTCGAGTTTCGACCTGTGAAAGTTGAAATTTCAGTTTCCTTTCGAATTTTCCCTCCAACTGCCTATTGAAAGCAGCATTAGTGTAAAGCAGGCGTCCTCTAATCCATTCCTCGATGGACTGTATCCTGCAACCTTTAGATGCGTTCCTGGTCCAACACACCTGAATCAAATGGCAGAATTACCCCGTCAGTACGCAATCATGTTCTCCAAAATGTATGTTGTAGCCGAGATACATCCAACAGTTGTAGGATATCGGCTCTTAAGGTCTGGAGTTGAAGACCGTTGGCATAAAGGATTTGTTTCATAATATGTATTTATCAGAAGACTGAATGGGTTTCCTTCTCGGTAATAGTGCACTGCTAGGCCAGGTTTGCTAGGTCTTCCTGAGGGTATTTCACATCGGCTAAGGATTTGTAGGGTCTCTACCTGAACTGACCTTTCTTAATTACTCTACAAACTGAGAAAATGCACTTCTGTTACCTTCTGAGGATCAGTTATGTTAACTTTGTAAGGATTTTCTTTTTTCCAAAGCTTGCAATTGGTATCACCTGGCCTCCCTGACTGATTACAGCAAACAAGTCCGATCTGTATAGGGCTAATTGAGTTCAATGACCTTAGAAAAACCAATTTTAGAGCTGAAATTTCTTTCTGCCAGGGTACGTCTTCTGCTACTCTCCCCACATAGGATTGTAAATGTAAAAAAAAAAAAAAAAAACACCAGATCAATCTTATTCCAAGTGTCAGGGAAAAAAAAAGTTAATTACATCTGCTTCTAGCCAGGTTTCTGATTTTTATTTATCACAGTCGCAGAAATTACAAGCTGAGGTGCCAACATCTCCGCTAGTTACTGCGAATGTTTTCTCCAACGAACTGTGATAAGGACCCCGACATGCATCTTCGAGTGCTTCAATCCCATGACAAATGCAACCACAGGGCTCAATTCTTTCCCTGTTTATTTTTGCCAAAGAAGATTACTAAACAAAGTAAAGAGCTCTTGACTGTTTGCGGCGTTTGATGCCGTCCTAGTTTCCGTGTGTTCGTGGAGATGAAGCGGGGGAATATTGCGTCCTCATGTTTTGCATCCAATACAGATTATGTGTTTTATGCCAGTACTCACGATTTATATAAAACAGACTGTTCTACATTTTGTCAATTTACAAACACAAACTTCTATGCATTTGTGGGTACTTTATGAGCTAGACCAACACAAAGCACTGAGGAAGTGAAAGGAAGAGGATACATGGATGATATGTGGATGCACGTAATCAACCCCCATGAGCCATACTTTCTAGGACTGCCTTTTGCTGTAATTATAGCTGCATATCTTTTGGGGATATGTCTCTATCACCTTATAATTTAGCTAATTATTCAATATAGGATAGCTCAAGGTCGTTCATTTTGGAGGGAACCTCTCCGACACGTGGATTTTCTTTGATCCGCGGCGGTATACTGCGGATCTGGTTGCGTGTTTAGTGTTGACGTCTTCCTCGAAGGAACCTTTGCCCCAGTTTCATGTCTTTTGCAGCATCTATAGGATTTTATTTACTTCCCTCCGCCCACCTGAGCAGCTTAAAGTAACGCATTCCCCTTACTGTGATACTGCCACCACTATTTTGTATTTATTTATTTTTTATCATAGGGTGATGTTTTCAGCCTAATGTGTAGTGTTCTTTTTCAAAATACATCATTTACAAATACTGTGCGACAAAGATACAAATCCACAGTTTTTGCCTATCACACCCTAAAAAAAAGTTAAATTGACAAAATGTGGAAAAGCTTAAGTGCAATAACTACTTTTGCAACAAACTGTTTACTCGTGTCCTCCTTTTAGCCGCTGACATCAGTCATGTCCCAGTGAGTCTCATGCCGATACGAGGATCACAGGTTTATTATTCTAGAGGGGGAAGTAAGCGGCAACAGGCATGCTACATGACTCTACTGGGACACTGAAATACAGACAGAGGGGTAAGCTCCGAGAGTAATGAGTGAGAACAATCATTTAACAAGTTCCTCTAAGAACAGATTACATGGTAAGCCAGTGAATCTGCGTGAGCCTGCGTGTGTGATGTACATCTTTTTTGAGGATTTTCGAAAGGCGCATTCTGGGAAAAACATAGTGGATGTACTGGCAGATTAGCTTTTTTCTACGTTTCAGCAGCTCTGCTGTAAAATCCTAGGTCGCATGTGAAAGCGGACAATGACTCTAACTTCTAATCTCCCGGTCACACACACACACACGTGTACACCCCGACTCAAACAGGAAAATGCCATCGAGCAGTTGGGGGGGAAAAAAACAAAACAAAACAAAACAAAATAAAATCGCAGTCATATCCTGACAATTCCCCTGCAGGGAAAGTGTGTTTGCACCTTCCTCTGCTTTATGATTGGCTGCTTGGGTGCTGGGCAGAACTGCACAGAGAGCCTGTCAACCACGTAGGAAAAGGAAGGGAAGGGTATGTGCAACTGTATTAAAGAGCTGGAAAGGAAAGGCACGGTTCATTTAGAAGGTGACTCGGAAAATGAAGGAACAGACGTAAATAAAGCCACATTTATAAGAAATGATGGGAAAAATATGCACCTCATAAAAAAGAAACAGTAAAATGCTAATTTTCAGCAAGTTGTTTATATTATACAAAAGATGTGGACAGTCTTCATGGGGCAGTTTTTCTCATGTCTCTTAAGGATGTGTTTTAAAGCAACCAGTGAAGACACAGCTGCAGCAAAAATCCTTTTCTGGCAGTACACTTAATACTGGAGTTAGGGTTAGGGCTAATACAAGGCTCATTAAGAAATACACTTTTTTTGTTGACGAAATTTGGTTCTGTGTATGTTACAACATTTCGGTTTATGCATGCTAAGAGCTTATGTCTAAGCTCGTCATTTTAGGATTTAAAAACAATAACTTCTTTACCTTGCAGCAGGATGTCAGAACATTCTGATCCCACTCATTGACATCATGGATATTCTGACTCAGTGTCTGTAAGGGACTGTGGTCACATAGTGACCGAAAGTTATCCGTCATCAGAACACTAATAGTAAGAGATCTTGCAACATTTCACAGTCTGGGCTAGTAGATGAAATTAGATGTTGAGTAACGTGACCCAAGAATGACGTCTTACTATTTGCTGAACCAGAGTCTGTATAGCTGCTCCAGCAGGTCAGCTCACAAAATCTGAACCAATTTTGCTTGAAACCAGCTAAGTTCACCAACTCTACCAGGCTTGTCAATTATGTTTTTGTTCAACAGTGTCGAATACAGCAGTGCTATTTGGAAAAACCAAAACAGATCAAGACGTAGGTAAATTAAAACTTATTTCTCTAAGTGTTTAGAGACTGCATTGGATAGAACATTGAATTGAACAGTCGAGACTGCGTATTTGTAAAATCACAGCAGGCTGAGACTGCAGTTTGAACTATGTGACTGACAAGAGGCAGCTGTAAACATGGCATAACAGTTTAATTAGCAAGCACTCACATTTCAAACATGCAGGCATCTTTTTCTTTTGAACATGTGGCTTGATATTAATAGAAATCACAGCAAATAAAGGGACGCATCCTCAAAAAGGAACATTATTCCTTCTTACATCAGGATACGCTTCGTCTCATTGTGGATCGCATTCTAAGGACATTAGTGTCATAGAAAGTGGTGGGAGGCAGTGAGCGTGTGAATGGATGAATAATAATGCTGCCCATCATCTGTACAGCGTTGTATTAAACGGGCGCTGCAAAGTGTAATTTGCCGCTTATTATTCAAATGCGAGTTCTCGGAAATGGCAACGAGAGACGTGTGAATCCTGCTCCTTTCAAGCTACATCGCTTCGTCTGACGCGCCGTCCGAACCGACCCCCCGAGAGTGACAGGCGGCGACGAGAGCAAGGGCTTGCTGACTTCATCCCCTCATTCTTTTCCTGTTTTCCTTTCCTCCCCCCCCAACATCATCCATCCTGGTCGCACGGCCTACAATGCCCTTGAAAATCCTTCGACACGCCAAATGCTGTGCTGCCGAATGTGTTTTCTCTCACTCGGTGTTCACCCGAGGTCAGAGGGAATTGTTGCTTTTCATTGGGCAGCTCTCATTCTTTATTTTATCTGTCTCTACCTTCTACTTTCTTAGCCACCAGTAAGTTGCTTCACCTTCTATTTTTTTTTTTTTTTCTGCTAAATTTCAAAATATTTCAAATGATTCTACTAGCGATATAGCAGACTGTGGAATTTCAGAAACTACAAGTGTCTCTTGAGAAGAAGAAAGACAGTTTATCTTGTGTCCGTGAACCACCATGTTCGGATTTGTAAATATATCATAGGAGAGCCTTAGAACAGGAAGTGGTTGACAACTGGGACAGTAAAATATATTTTGCAATAACTAAAATGCAACATGTTTACTGAATGTTCGGGTTTCCTTCTCTGGTATTAGCACTGCAGCACAACTATTACAGGAAGTTAGAAAAGAAGCACTTTGAAAGTCCAAAGGCCGAGTATGTTTATGTCAGATAGTTGAGAATTTTTATGCTTTTAACACACTGAATTTTCTCAGTTGGCGGGGAGATTTTAAACATTTATAATGTAGGACACAAGTGCAAGGAATCAGGTGAAGTTTAAGAGACTTTTTTTTTTTTTTTTTTTTTACAAAATAATGAGAAAAACAAAACCCTAACACAAGATTCAGGAGAAAATGGTGAAAATACAACTGCCATCACAGGAAAACAATGACAAAAAAATGGAAGTAGATATGGGAGAAAACGGAGAGTAGCAATGAGCGTAAACAAGCTCATCCACTGAGGGCGAGGAAAAACTGACCAAGCAACTAGTAGGATTAATAAGGGGAGGAATGGCAAACTGCTGAGGGAGAGTTCTGACTGAGGGAAGGTAACAGATATAGAGCTGGAGGACGGCAGAAAATAGAAGTAAACCAAGGAAAAACCCTGGAATAACACAAAACATTAAGTAGAGGAACCTAAAATCTAAATGAACTATAAATAATAAATAATAAACCAAGCAGCAAACACACAGAGGAAAAAGTAAAGGCAAAATCTAAGTAAAGGAACCGGAAACATAACAAAAGACAAAAGACAAAAACACCAATACCAGATTTTACTCTTTCTCTACACAAGCACTTGTTGTTTTGTTCAGTTCATTTAGATATTTATTTGAGTAACTGTTGCCTGTGTGCTCGTTCCTCTGCTTTTTTTTTTTTAAAAAAAGCAGAGGACTCTTTTTTGAATGAAATATAACTCTTTGTTATATTTCATTCTAGGAAAAGTAACCTTAATATAACAGTTTATCAAATTTGATTGCCGACAGTCTCCTACAAATACAACATCCACGTAGCTCCCGTCCTATATTTGTCTTCAGCACTGTCTGGAAAAATTGTCTTTACCTGGATCTTTCATCATCAGATTTCACAAAAGTTTGGTTTCACACACATGAGGTGACATTTAAATAGTTTTAGAAGATCAATTGATCTGACAGTGGGCCTGCCATCCTTTTTATAGAAAATGTGGTGATAATTTTAAAACATAAGACTTCACTTATTTATGTAGATCAGATTGCTCAAAGCATTTAACTTGGTAATCCATAAAATCCTGTTTATGCGAGTACAAGTGTGGAATGGCAACATATTTCCATTTTTTCTTGGCCACTCTTTAACACGGGGAAAACAAGAGAACATTAAGTTAATGCCAATGCTCCTTGTTCCTCATACATCATTGACAATCCTTCTTGTTTCATGCCATCGAGCCTACAGGATAAATACATTTGGAAAAATCAAAGAATCCATCTAATTCAACTCTCAACTTAAGAAAACAGCTTGTACGTTTTTGTCTATTTTAGTTGACATTCATTGGCTATAATGAAACCACGAGCTACCTGCCTGGGATTAAATGGAAGGGATCATCTGTCACTTAAGCTGAGCTTAAAGTCCTTTTAAAATAATTTCACAATCTGAATACAAAGAAAGATAAACACATCAAGCAGTGAGCTTTCTTTTTCTTACTCTTTAACTTTGAACAGTGCAAAGATCTGTTGCGCAGCATAGAGACGGTATACAGACACCCTACTATTATACAAGTCTGTTTCATGTTTTGTTGGTTTTTTTTTGTTTTTTTTATGGAAGCTGGATCCAACATGGCACACCTGCATGCCCCAGAGGGCCACTGTATGTTTACCGTTCTGTTTTAACTCCCTGCTGACATCCCTTTTTCCCCCCGTTTGCTTACCACAGCTATCCTGCTTTCATAGAGATGAGACCAGACATGGGGGGGGGGGGAAAACAGGGTGGTGTAGCCCACCCACCATGTGTGAAAAAGGCACACGCAAAAAAGCAAGACAGGAAAATATTTCACAAATACAAAACAGCAGCGAAGGAAGACAACAGACAGCACAATGTTAATCAGAGCTATGATGATAAAACAAACAGAAAGCCTGACATTTTGCTCAGAATGCTACGTAAAGCCTATTTGGTAAACATATTCAGCATTTTGACACGAATAAGCTGGAGAAATTATTTTATTGGCAGCATTTGTCTTTTAAGTAACATTGGTAGTTGGGAATAAGAACTTATTTATATATTTCCATAAAAACATTGTGAGGTGAGTGAGAAAAATAGAACAGAAAACACATCTCATAACTTCTCTTTGAAGACAAACATGCATTAAGTATCATAAGATGCATAAATATATAAAATTCAGTATTTGTCATCTCTTGTAGACATGCCAACTACTGCTACATAAGAATAACTTATCTCAAGTTAAAATTGTTTTGTTTTTTTTACTTTTATCTTATAAATCTTATCTATATAAAATATATTGATCAAAACAAACAGAAAACTGTTTTGCCTATTTTACAGTATAAAGCTTGATAAAGCATATGTTTGATCCCAAATTTTGTTAAAAAAAGGGAACTGCTTAGTTTCATGTTGTAATGCTGGACATTACAACACTTAAGTGTTTTAGCCATCAATTCCTTCTCATGGGAGAAAAAATTGACTTGAAAAAAATTGTGATGTAACATCTCAGTTTTGGAGACATTACACAAATGTCTGGAATGTCACACGACCTCAGTGGGCGGCTGCAGATGTCACTGTAAGTCACTTTGGGTTACCATAGGTAAAAAGTGTACAATCTGCACAATGAGGATATTTTCAAAGTACTGAAATTGCTTACCAAAACTTCGTTATTCATCTTTTGATTTCTAGACAAAATAAGTCACACTGAAAATCATAGAGAGAAAGAGCAACACATGATTTATTTTTGTTAAAAAATTGTGTTAAAAATTTGAAAGCTGTTCTCGCTCTGTTTTTATGAACAAAGAGGATTTGGTGGAGCGTAAATTCCTGTCATATTTTTGAAGTACCTTTGATAATTCCCCATTCTTAGTAATGTGTGTATATTGGGATCACTGGAGTAAAATTCAGTGCTCAGCTGTATCATAATTGAGTTACCTACTTTTCTTTACTTCTCCATGTCACCTTATTTATTTTTTTCATGTTAAAAGGAACTGTTTTTAAAAGTGTCTGTGCTTTCTATGATAGAATAGCAGCTTATCAAGATTTCAGTATGAAGAAACATTTCAGTAATTTTCCCAAGGTAAAAATACAACATGACACAGATGTCCATTTCTCAACATCTCTTCAAAATGGGAAAGACACAGATCCATGCTATTCAGGAAAGGCAAGTTGGCGTTCTTCATAAGTTAGAAAAGCAACAACAACATTTACATCTCTCTTGCCCATAACAATCTTTTTTCCTGTAACAATATATTAAATGTCAAAGATTGAAAAAGAATATGCTGATTTCTGTTTGTAAGATTTCATTTCTATGGTCTACACCAAACCCCCCCGCCCAAAAAAAAACAAATCTGGCAGTAAACAAAATGCTCCCATTGACCATAAAACAACAAAAGCAGCATTGCCTAAAAGTATCCAACTATATAACTTTCACACAGCATTTTGCCAAAGGTCTATTCTCTACTGAATAGGTATCGTAATCATCTCTTTAGTCAAATAACATTTTAAATGACCCGCTATGCACCACCAAATCTCTGCATGCGATGGCTATCAAATAGATCACAATCCAAATGCTTTTTTTTTTTTTTGCTTCTCCATTAGTTGCATGTTTTTTCACCCAACTAGTATCTGTTCATAATCTCACTGAAATATGAAGATCAATATCACATAGTCACGGCTGAGTTATAACTCACGGCTGAAAAATGAAAAAAAAAAAAAACAGGAAAAGGTGAGCGCAACTTGCAGGTGCAAAATTAACAGAAGCGTCTCTTCTGTCCATTTTTTATACTCTTCTTGCAGAGTTACTTTTTTCCCTCTGAACAGCTGGTTGACTGTTGATTTACCCGTATAGATGCACGGCAACTACTTAGAAATTTATGTCTGCGTCAGGTCCAGTCCTATCAGAGCAGAGTGAGATGGAGACAGATGGCGTTCTGCCGAGGTTCGATAGAAACCCGGTTATGAACGAGAGCTCGGGAACGTGTGGAGGAGTAATGGATTGCAAGCGTGTCTGCGCTGCTCTCTGCATGCCGTTAAAAGAGTCGATCTGATAGCCAGTCTGGGACATAATACAGTCTGAGACATTAGGTCCCATATAGGCTTCATTCCCCCCGGGGACTTTCAATACCCCGACTTGCTGGATAACTGAATGCGCCACACCAGACCGTGTTCGTGCCCAAAGCTCAAGATAACATAAATTAATGTAGTGCAACTCCAAATAACAGCGAGTTTAAAGTCTGTCAAAGCGGGCTGCTCCCGCTGTTTATCAGGCGCTGCATTGGTGCGTCACGGTGCATGTGCAGTCGTGTTAATCTTCGTAGAGTAAATAACGGCCTCTTTGCGCTGCTTACTTGGCTGCAATAAACAACAAGGAACTTGAACCAAATGACCGAAGTTTAATGTGCTGACATAACTTTCAGCAGCAAATGCTTTTTTTCCTCAAGATAACGGCGGTTTAAAGCAGGAGGAGGCCGGGTGTTGTGTTTTTGTTTTTATTTCCCTGTTGCTCCGAATACTCCCTTGGCCGGTGTTTGCTCATCATTTTGGTTTGATGCAACAATCAATGTGCTTTCCGCTTGCAGAGCAGCAGACCAATTTCTTGTTAATATTGCCCTCTACTAAACAAACACACTCATCAGAACAGGCCAAACGTACAAACAAGCACGCTCGCGTTGTCTGAATTATGTTACGCCAGTCAAAACAAGTGGTCTTGTTGATATTTAGGAAACTTTGATACATTTCCTTGAACACATTTAGCAGTTCAGCTAAAGAAGATGTGAGGTCAGATGAAAAAGAAATGTTAAATTTGTCCACTGTGGTTCAGATGTGGTAGTGTTTTAATGGTTTAGAATCAAACAGCTCAAACTAGAGAGGAATTGTCATTAAAACACATTCCAGGCTTTACCCAATATGTCCTACAAGCTAAACTATCAACGAGTCCTACAAAAACCAAGAGTAAACTTGATAGCTTTAGCATAGCAAAAGCAGCAAATAAGTACCGAATTAGCAACATGTCATTAGAGACAATTGTTAAATATGCAAAGTCAGATGTGTCTTTAGAAACAAAGGGCCGTCGGTGAAGAAAAACTCATGCTGTGGCATCTGGACCATTAAAGGGGAGTGAATTTGAAGGGAAGCAGTCACATTACTCATGAGGACCATGTGATGCTGCTAAAACATTGTGTAATTTTGCTAAAATGTAAAGCTGATTTGATTCTCAAGCATATACGCAACACTGATTTTACTTAAGTATCTGACTGAAACTTTGTATAGGCAAATCCCTCCTTTTGAGTGACCTGGACTGGCACCAGGGATAAAATCCATCCTTAGTCATAGTATATAAGTTCAGCTTCTACTTTCACAAATGATTGAATTCTTTTTGTTGGTGTGTTGCATCTTCTTTTTTGTCTTCATAAAATATTACAATGCTGAAAAAAATGTAATTGTGAAACGCAAAAGGTTAGATTGTGCCTCGACCAATCAGCTTTTACTGCCTAGCAGAAATCATTCACCCTAAAGGAATGAAAAAGAAGAGAGGCCCCAACTCCAATAACAAAGATGAAAATAAGATACACCATTAAAAAAAACAGCACTCTATTGTAGCTAAAATGAAGAATAACTCATGCATGCAGGTCTTGCAAGATTATATGACCATTATTTCCAAAGCTTTGATGACTACATAGAGGAAATGAGCAAATAAAAAAAAGCTAAGTGTCTGCAGATTAGCTTGTCATGGGACTTGATTTCTCACTTGACCTGAACAGATTTGGTTTGCCTGTTTAAGTCCGTAGGATGAGTAATCCCACTTAGTTAATTTTTTTTTTACCTATTCCAATCTTCGTCAACCATTCGGTCCAACGGAAGACCTTTCAGGGTAAAGCTGTGGAGGAGCGCACTTTTCGTGCATCAACCTCCCATCTGTCGACTGACATCCAAACAGTTGGCTGACGGGCGGCAGGAGAAGACAGACAATAAACACAAACGTCTGGCTAGCAGCAAAAAGTCAGGAAAAAAATGGAAGTTCGAAGGAAGGCGGGGGAAAGAGACAAAAGGGGTTGCTGTCAGATGCTACTGGTGCAGAACAGCGGACGTGTGAGCTGTGCTGACATGTAGCTATAGGCTTCGGTAGCCAATCAGGTCAGACAGGGGGATCCAGCAGAACAAAGTTCATTTGATACTGAATGTGAAGGGGGGATGTCCAGAGATGAAGACCGATGCAGAAGCAAACACGAGAGTCCAAATCTCCAGAAGCTAATCCGGTACCCTTTGGACTTACACATATATCACACGCAGATTAAAGCTCATAATCAAAAGCTTTTTTTCCTGTTCATCAGTCCTTGGAAACCATGAGTTTTGATAGGCTGTAAGGGTAAAGGAGCACAGAAATGTATGTTCGAACCAATGCCTGACACACAAGTTGTGTGCATCTCCAATGCATTAGTCAGACGAGATATCTGTCCTCTTTTTAGGTTTTCTTGTCACCAGTCTGATGCGCACTAAACAAAGGAGAGCTTACAGGGAGACAAAAGACAAGACGGATGCTACTTTAAGAATTGCTGTGCCAAGCAAGGCTGAAGCTATGGTTCGACGGCTTTCACGAACAGAAAAAAATATATATATGAAAAGGAGTTAGATCTATAGAGGGAGGCAAACATTAACTAAAGATAGAGCAGGGCTCAGCACAAAGCCAGCCTTTCATTTGGAGGGAGCAGGGAGGCATTTGAAAGAACGAACGAGATGCGTGTAAAAACAAGGACAAACCTCTACAAAGAGAGAGAAAAAGCATTCACAGGAAAAGGATGCTAAATGATCAACCCTACAGCCCCCAGGATAGGGGCCCGTCGAGTTGCCTGACTCACACTACTGGCAGACATGCCGTGCTCTGGGATGAAAGGCTGGCTAGTAACCGAGCTCAGGTGGTGGAAGAACAACGCAGCCACCGAGCCAGGCTGTCTGGTGTAAAAAAAAAAAAAAAAAAAAAAAAAAAGAAACACACACACACACACGCCTACACAGCTTGATTACAGCGAGAGCGCCGACTCCCTTCTAAGCAGGGAGCTAATTCGGTGTAACATCTGCTAGGACGTTCACTGCTGGAGAGCAATACGGAGCGGCGCGAAGCTGCACCAGCGCAGGCGGACTGGGGCTTTGCTCCCAAGTTGAGAGTTGATTGAGAGAGAACAAAACAGCTGGCTAAAATGTGATCAAACCAGCCAACTGCAAAGGACATCAATACCCAGTGACGATCTGTAAGGGCTGTTGAGTTCTTAAACATGTGTGATCATCTCCCACATTATTTTTCTCTCCTTGAGTTTTTGTCCGACAGCTCGGGTTTTTTTTTTGTTTTTTTTTATGCATTTATCCAGATGTTTCGATCATGGCAGAGGTAATCCAACTTAGGGATTCGGAAGGAATACAGCAGCAGAGAGTTTATAATGAGGTCACAGGTTAAGCTAATGAATGACTCTTTAAACCGAAGCTAAGGTCAGATGTCACACTAGGGGTCACCAAAGCATTATTGATCCAACCGAAGACAACAAAAACTATTGAAAACGATAGATCATGATTAATGCACATTAATAGTCACTCCGGTCTGTGGGGATTATACTTCTTCCAGGCACAGATGTTGACTTAAAGCATAAAATTATCTAGAGACTGTACTAAGCTGATTAAACAGTGAACCAGACTCTTCTTTAGAGCTTCAACATTTAAAATTGCTTCTTATTCTGCCTTATGTAAGGGATTTAATAATTTATTACACTGGGCAGACATTCCAGGCAAGCAAATAAAGGTACTTAGATCCATTACAGCTTCCACCACCACAAAGACATATTGATATTTCCTTTTCTCTGTGTCCCGCTTGGCTTCATTACTAAAACTCAACATTTGTTTTTTTCTTTCTTTTTTTTTTTTTTTCCTTTTCAGCTTAGGCACAGAAAAAAAAAATTCAATACAGAATGTATTTTATTATTCCTTAATAAGTTACAACAGAGAAGTGAAGTAAACTGAACACTGACTAGAGTATAAACATTAGCATCGGCTTAGCCTATACGACATATTTTTGCTTTTGGTATGTTTATTTGCAGCACGTTCGTTTGTAAGCAGGACAAGTCCAAAAGGAGGAAAAAAAGAGAAAACTAAACTTGGCATTGCTGTTTCTTAATCATTTTTAAATGTGAATTTTCACATTATCACCATGGAAAGCAACAGTTAGCTTCTGCAAAGTAGGTTTTCACACTGTTATTTTTCCATTATCCAATTATACGTCTTTAGAGAGACATTTTTTCTTTGGAAACCATCTTTATAAGTCTGTTTCTGCCAAAATTTGGTGCTACCATGTGGAAAACTGGTAAAAACAACCATTTTCTCAGGCCGCTATGGTGTTGGTCCTTAAAAATAACCATTTACCTTTTTCTTAATTAATTTATTTTTTTTAATAATGCAGTTTCTGCATGTGGTCATCTGGTGCAAATACAGCATGAAAAAATCTGCTTTGCAAAATGTTTGTCCTGTGTGAATCAGACAGATCACTGTCTTTTCATATTAAAATCCCCTAGCTTTTAGAAAACAACGTTAAACTGAAACAATTACAGCAAAAGAATCTTCAGAAACTGTTATCCTTGAAGGTGAAATAACTTGCAACTCCGCCGCCCCTCAAAAAATTTGTTTTTTTAAGGCCTAAAAATGGCAAAAATTATTCAAATATCAGAAGACTCTTCAACCAGAATGAGAAAATCAGATTTCTAATTTTAAGAAGCCCTATTTTATTTCATGACCAAAAGTAGCAAAACTGAGATTCGTGACTGCCAACAAAATAATGATTAAGCCATTTCATGATTTTATAGATTGGGCGAGCCTATTATCCCTCCTTCAGCAAGATACTGTTTGCTTCATAAAAAGAAAAAAAAAAAAATCTCTCCAAAAGTGCTTCTGACACCAATTTGTCTACGAAGCACCTAAATTCTGCTCAGAAAAAAACCCACGGCGGAACGAAAGACAAGGACAAGTGGTCGAAAATGAGGCCAGAGATGAAATGGTTATAACAAAGTGAGACAGGGCGGTGGAAACGTTGGTCTAATTAGGGCCATAACTGTCCACTTAACTAACTTATCACTGACTTTGGGCCGTTCAGCAATCCTTACAGTAAAAGCCTGAGGGTCTGTGTGTGTCAGCAGTTTGAGACACTGTCCTGTAACATTAGAACCTGACGAGTTGGAGAAAAGTATAACATCTACATGGCTCATAAACTGCTGAAGTTGTGCATTAGCATCACTAACCCATTAGCATTACTTTCCCCTCTCTTGTAGACGTGTGCAAAGACAAAACGAAAATAAAAATATTGTTACTTTGACAAAGTCTTCCTTAAATACAACTCAGTTTACTGAAATATTGTTTCAGTATTATTTTACTGAAATAAAAAGTAAGCAGTACCTCACCAAAATTTTACTATAAGTAGAAGTTAGTTACTTTTTTATAAGCAGAAGAATTTTTTTTTTTTTGTGGTTTTTGCAAAGGAAACAAGGATATATTTGTATTAAACTGTTTTCTTAACTAAAGGATCACCCTAGTATATAAAAAATGCAGCAGAAAATAACTGTGTTAGCATGCGACATCATGAATATTCAGGAGGTATTTTGCTGGGACATAAATCTAAATATTTTCTGCCAGCTGCTGTCTTCACGGTCCTCTACAGCCGATCATCTCCCAAATCTCAGCATCCATCTCTGTCACACCAAACTGTCAAATTTATAAAGGTCTGGTTTCAAGGCTGCAAACATTTTACATGAAACAGTTCCAACAGTTTCAAGTCCCTTTATTTAAACGCCAGACAATGTGCCAGATTCAGCAGAGCTTCTCTGGACATTTGGGCCGTGTCACATGCCGGAAGGGTGCTGCCATTCCTTGGCCTGCTGGTCTGCTGGTGGAAGGAAGGCTAACTCTCAACAAGGAAAACTTCTGCTGTTTGGAATACTTTTCCACCGCCCACCACTTTCATTAAGGCAGCAATGTTAATACCTGCCTAAGCAAGAAATTATGAGTGGCAGTCAACTGTAGGTTTGCAAGTAACCAGGCAACATTAAAAATGCCAAAGCTAATCGCAGAAGATGAGCTATTGTTACAATAAGAACATTAAAACTACTTGCTAAAAAGTTTATATTTTTAATCAAGGTAGTGCAATTTAATTGAAAAATAAAAACAGATATATAAAAGGTACGTTGCTACAACAGTGTTAATCAGCGTGTTCTATTATTTTAGCAGCATTAGGACCTATTAAGGCATTTCTGTGCCTGTTTATAATAAAAACAGCAAAATCATATTATACACAATCTGTTTTAAATTGTGGTCAATGCAATAATACCATTCAGCTCAAATATATTTAATCAAGGTTAATATTCTGTAAAAAAAAAAAAAAAAAAAATCCCACACTGTACCAGGCCAACTCATATCACACACACATGCACACGCACAGAAGAATTTTTATATATTTTTTCCTCCGAGCTTGGCAGTTCCTCTTTGTCTTTTCTCATTAGCCATTATCGATTCGCTATGTAACCCCTTTTGCTGTAGAAGTAAGAAGTAAAACCAGCAACTGCAACAGTAATAGGACTATTAGGAGCAAAACAGCGCCCCATTAGAATGTACGAGTCAGCTCTGGCTGAGAATACTCGAAGAACACCGGCGTCAGGGAGAAAGCATGTCCATCTGTGCCCATGTACTAATGGGCCAGCTTGCCTGTTTAGAGGACACCGTTGTATTTATAGGAACCTATGCCTGGCAAAAAAAAACAACTGCTGCTACATCATTTAGAACAAGTTGAGAAAATGCGTCAATTAAGTTATGCGTTTTTTTCTCTTGAGCTTATGCATAAACAGTCTTGGAAGTGAATGGGCAACATGTGCGGGAGTGGAGGAGATGAGGAAGTGCAGTCTTTGACTTCTTGACCTGAATATTCAAACACCCCTTTGGCACCGGACAAAGAAGCAGGCGAGCACTCAAGTTCACGGGGAGGAAAGGGAGGGCAGAGAGCTACTTCCCACATGGAGAGGCAAACTCATACAATGATATCAGAAAACAAACCTCGACTTTCTTTGTGTTTTCGTCGGTGCATATATAATTACAGGAGCTAAACAGATGGTTGGGATTTGAGCAGACAAACGGCTTTAAATTGTCAATACCGTGCTCTTGTTTTCAGTCAACAGCCGAGATTTGCCTCTGGCAATGAATTTTCTTTTTTCATCTTCGAGTCTAAACATGCCTCTGTTTTTTCTTCTTCTCGCATCCTTCCCCAGCTCCTGAGGAGTTCTGTACTTTTCCTCTTCTTAATTAACCATCATGGCATTTCTTTCCATGTATAATTCATGCAGCAACTACTTTATGACATTTAGGTAGCTAAAACCAGGCTGGATGCAGCCCGAGTCGATCGTGGGTGGATGCAGAAGCACAGTTTTTTTTTTTCTCCCCCTTCCATAAACCGCAACAGCTGGGTCTGCAGCTATTGCCAGCAACAAGCACACGAGCGTAAAAGAGGCATTTAAAAAACGGAGGAAAACACTTACGATTTACTGAAAATGTGAAACATAGTCCCGCGGATCCTCTCTGAGCTCCAAAAAGCGCGACCGAAATTTGGATTTGCATTTCTCACGGCTTCCAGAGTAACTACTGGATCTCTGGGAACAGAGCTGGAGCCTCTGCCCTCTGACTTACACCACAGCACTCCCTAAGGATGGCTGCTGCCCCGGACACACCCCTCTCTCCACATCCCAGTTAAAAAGACAGCGCTGTTATTCGGGACAACCCGGTGTTGTAAGACTGTGGTAATATGCTGAGATTAGGTCACCTGTGGAGGAGCTTAAAATTGCAAGCTTGCCCGCTCACTGACATATCAACACGGCACCTGCGTCTTTTGTGGTTTCATTCAAATGCCCGCAGACATGGCGGTGTTACCTCCCCACGGTTCTATGTTTAGCTTATAGTTTTGCTGAGCTGCTGCATAATAAGCAAAAACGTGGCAGTGACAGAAGAGAAAACAAGAAACTACATCAAAAGGTGAAAGAGGTAAAGGAGATGAGGTTGTTTAGCCTCTAGAACTTGCTAGCTACACTGCATCCGTCGAATCAAGTCTTTTTTTTTTTTTTTGTCATCATCCACTTGTCTTTCTTGCCTTTTCTCACGCTGACAGAGGTTCAACATTGGCAGCCAGGAAGTCAGTCCATCCTCCCCCCCTCATTTCAAGAGGCAACAATGGCTCAGCCCTTTTCGGTGCCATGCTCTGTGGGAAGATGTTGCTTCCGTAACAGAAGAGAAAGAAATGAAGGAATAAGGGTAGAAAAATGGAAGAAAATAAGAGCGTCAAGGGAGGAACTCGGATGTGAGGAAAGGAGAAGAGAAAAATAAGGCCAGCCAAGTTTGAGAAAGGCAAACATAGTGAGGGTTGCTCTCTCACAGTCAGGAAGGAGTGATGTCATAATAATGTAATTAGAGCTGCAGAATGAACCCAACCCAGAAAAAGACATGGTGGAAATAATCCCATGGATAGTAGTCCTTTTGCATGGATTCCTCTGTCTTTTGACAGCTTTTTATTTAACTTGTTTTATAGTAATCGTGGTATAATTATCTTATCACCCTTGGGAGAACCCCATCAACTTATTTTGATCAGTAGCTTGAAATGTTTAGATTTTTTTTTATCCAGTTCTACATTTTGAGAACAAAATCCCTTAGCATGTTGTGATGAGAAACATCCATCATTGCGAAACACGGTGCTGGTTTTGATAATCACCATGTGTCATAAGGAACAGTGAAGTGAATGCAAAAATCACTAATTTCCCCTTCACAATTATTTAAGTCCTAAACAAATCCAATTTTACAACTCAAGCTACTGTCTGACTTTCCTCTTGTTTTGAAATGACAGTATAAAAAATAAAAACCTGATGGACATTGGACACTGACCTGTCCACACATGAAGAAATTAAGGATATTTTGAGAGGCATTGCGTCTTCTCACATCTGCAAAAGACGGAAAATATGCAGTCTGCTAGAGTTTAAAGAATACAAAAGTTTTGCTGTGACCATGTTTTCTTACTTAATGACCACATGACCGTCTGGGGATGAAAGATCAAAGCCCTATTTATAATCTATGAGCATTCTCAAGTAGACAAATCAAAAAATAGGTCGGACTGCCTTACCCGGTGGAGTCACATCAGGTTAGCGAGTCTTTATTGCTGCACACACTATGCAGCATGATATTAAGTAGTGTCATTTTTGCTGCAACGTTTGAGTAGCACTTGTGGACATTTCATTGTATTACGTCGGCGTGATACTGTAAGGTGTGATACTATTGCCACAAACCATTAGGTGGCAAACAATTGGATATGCAGCTTTATCAGATGCGTAAAACAGGCAATGGACTAGTGTTACATACTTAAAGTTCATTATTTTCATAGACACGCAACTGAACGGGTGTTATGTTATCTTTCATCTTCAACAAAAGGAGCTAATCTCAGATTGGAATATAAAATTAGTTTAGTCAGAATAGCCGATATCCCTGCTTCAGGGTTCCACACGTCTGCAAGCCTAAATGACTAACGGACTTTGGAAATTACAGAAGAATTCTATTATTTCATTAAAAAAAAATAAATACATTTTATTAAAAAGATAACTCTGTTTCAGGTAAAATATAGTTTGTACCCCTACTGCGTTGGATTTAAGGTCCTGCTTGCTCTTATCTAGAGTCAACAGGCCTACATGTCACTCTGCTGTAGCGAATGGCTGGGTAAAGGTTAACTGCAAAGCCAAGGCGAAGCTCAGAGACTAAACACTGAGGGAGGGAAGGGGTGGGCTGGTGATTTCCTCATTCCTCTGTTCTGGGCTGCGATAATATCCCACATCATGAGATTGTTTGGAGTTTTGGGGAGTAAGTGAGCCTATTGTATCTATTCAATCTAGTTTGTAATCACAAATGTAGGGAGTGGAAAGGATGGAAAAACACCCTTCTGAACAATGTTGTGCTGTGCTACACAAGTTGTGTGGCTTCAAAAACATTGCAGTATCAAGGCATATATGTGCATTAGTCAATGGATAACATTTTTTATACAAGAATGCCGCCATCTATAGTTGTTGACAACAAGAGCACGGCACCGTGAGGTGAGATAAGACTCATTCAGCTAGCTTGTTTGTCTCCCGTCATCATCTGAGCAGCCTCATCTCTAAGATCTTATTCCCTTGCTAACCACCAACCTGCTCAGCATGGCAACACCTGCGTGAAGCAGAGGCACAGGAAAACAAGAAGAGACCAAAAGAAACATGATGGGTGGATACATAACATTCCAGACGAGCTCCCACAAGTCTGCGTGGCGCAGGAGTGGGAGATGGACGGAGCAAACGTGACACGTCTTGGACCGGGAGATGTTGACGGAGGGGGCAGGAGGGAAACAGACAGAAAGAGACATGAAGATGAAAAGAAACGTGAATTCCAGCACTTATCTGGCATCCAAGAATTTAAAAAGTAGCCTGAGAAACAACACTTTGAGACTCAGAAGTAATTATGACAGCCCTAAAAAGGCAGTGCTAAATGATCAGGCAGGAAGCGGAGAGCTCACCACCACTGGGAAGCAAGAGCGGACTGGGTATATATCTATGTAAATCAAATATAAATCAAATCTTTTTTTTTTCCAAATTTTTATCTACAAATTTGTTTGAAATAGGGCCGCATTAAATTCATAAAATATAAAATTAGTATAATATTGCTATAGTATACGTTGCAATCATCATGTTGTCCTCAACAATCTGTATAAACCACCTCAATAATTTATCCCCCCCAGTATAAATCAGAACTTTTTTTCCTCTATTTCCAGAAAACCTAAAGTTTCTCGCACAACTCCACCGACTCCCAAGGTGTGTGAAAAGTGTCAAAGATCTGGTGAGGTGAAGACTCTAAGAACGCTCGAAATACATCAATAAAGTTTGTCTGATTAAAAAGTTGTTTCCTTGAATTTAAAGTGTTTCTGGAGTCTTCACCTCACATTTATTGGCTTTCACACAAAATGGGAAATGAAACAAAGGTTCGTAAGCACAAGGAGACAAAACTTTTTAAAAGGAAACCAGTAGAGACTCAGGTGTTTTATGTAACAAAGCTGAGAAATGACTAGAAATTCACCAAAAAAACTCCACCAGAATGACCAGTGACAAGTTGCTGTGAAATGTCCAAACCCTATTCATAGCAATCAGTGAACATACAAACAAAAGCATGCAAAATTAGCATTCTCTTCAGGTAGGAAGTGGTTACTGAAGGGTCGATATTCAAAATTAGCATTCTCAAAACTGATGTGGCTTTTATGAAACAGAGGCATGACTGCAGATCATTTAGGCAGTATGTATTTTTTAGGCATGACGTGCTATTTTACAGCACAATCATGTAACTATGTTACCTTTAGTTGTTGAAAAAATGCTGTATATATCAAACATGAGTTACAAGAAATTAGACTTTGTAACTTGATGCCTTGAAATTGGGCCTTTGTCTCTTTAAGAAGCTCTTACTGTTTCTGACGTTCCGCCTTCAAAACCCCTCTCATCATGCCGGACGTATTATTTTAAATTTGCTGCCTTTCATCTTTCTACCCATCTCTGTCATGGAACCAGTTAAATTTGGGAATATTGGAAATTTTGGAAACCTCAAAGTCGATGTGTGGACCTTACATATTCTACTTACAGAGACTAATGATCAGAATCAGCAAGACTAACTTTTGCTAATCACTACAACAAGATGCTAAATGCAACATAAATTGTAAACCCCACATTCACTTTAGTCTTTTTGACAATAAAATATTAATTATAGTTAATTGTTTTCTGCTCAGAGAAAGCCACTAGCAGACATTGGTGGAAGAAAAGCAGCAATAAAAGTCTAGTCAGTGAATCTTTAGAGGTCATTTCAGTGCAATTTAGATGAGTAATACTTCACATGAAAAAAAAAAGACATTATGGGACGTATGATTTAACCACATAAGCACCACTTATAACAAATAAGACGGTTTAAGTAATTGTTAAATTTGTTATCTTTATTGAATCTTTTGATAGGAAATACAATGAAGAAAATACCGTCATTGTTTCATTGTCTGTAATAAGACAAACTCTCATCATCTTAAGATTTCATCTACATCAGCAGCTCCCCATTCTGCGTAAACAACAGATAATGACGCCGCAGTCTCTACTCCCCACATTCCAAGACGTAGTGCCTAATTCATCAAAATTCTTACGAGTCCAGTTCAAAACAATTAGAAATCTAGTCTTTCAGATATTTTATTAGCGTTTTAAAAAGATAAAACAAGAAACTGTTGTTCAGTCTCCTCTTCCACAAGTTCACACATAAAGAGAAACAAGTGGAAGTGGAACCTTAGGAGCCATTAGAGCTCCCTGTCATTCATTCTGCCACAGCTTGGCCTTCGTGTCAATTGTCGAGGCAGCCAAACAAATAGAGGAGAGATGAGGCAGTGACAACAACTTCACAGAGCTGATTTGGGTAGAAACATGTGAACAGAACAGGGATGAAGTGCAGAGAGCTGTTCTCTGCTGCAGCCGTTCCAACTGAATCCACAATGCGGCCTTCGGGGCAAGTATTGACAACGCCGCTCCATCACGACCGTATGTTCCCATTTCATCCTCTCCCACAGATATATATATATATATATACATACATGAGGTCTATCTGGAATACCTTTCATGAAGAAAAACCATGCTGAAAAGTTTTTTTGACAGCTTACTAATATTAGCTTAAACCTGTTTGAGATAAAGCCTGATGTTCATTTATTTATTTTTTTTGATGACATGGCTATTTCATCAGATTATTTGACTCAAACAAACCTAAATCCCATCTTCCCATCTAATAATTAAATCTAATGTATTTTGTCTTGTAAGTGTGGTTTGAAATATTAAAAATCCAAAGAAAATTTGACTGAATTGACAAAATAAAAATACACCAATCAGAAATTCGGGTACAATTTTTTATTCTGTGTTTTTCTTAAACGCTGACTTGCAGACGAAAAATTTTAGCCAACTGATATATTACTCTTTAAGAACTAGAAACGGCAAAGCGTAACAGCTCAATCTCTGAATGACTGGAACTATATCATCTATGATTTATTTAGGGTGGAAAATGGAAAATTTTGGAAAAAAAATAACTAGAACACCCAGCTAAATGTACACCATCTCTTTTAGCGTTTAATACAATTATTGTATTATTATTATTACTAACGTATAACAACACTCGTATAATTTCGTAATGATCCACTTTTACCTATACAGCTATTTTGTTTATATATGGACATATCTCAGTTGAGTCTGTTTGTTCTATTAAAACTGTTCACATTTGATAATTAACTAACTTTAAGCTTCCACCACTTTGCTTTCATTTTTAAACATCTCAGAAAGCAATTATAGCTTCTTTACTCAGTAACAACTTCCACAATGAAGACTGTTGTGGTTTGTGTGATCTTTTAATACTTGCATTGCACCAATCTGAAAATATTCTTTGCGTTTCCAGTTGACCAGATGATTTTTTTTTTTTTTTTTTGTTCAGACTAAGTGTTGAATTGTGAAACCAGAAATGGACCTGTACGTCCATCAACCTCCAGATCCTCCATCCAGCCACTCATTCCCTCCGCTCCTCCCTCCTTTCCATGTCCCTGTGTCTGATCAAATGCTCCGCTCCACTTCATCAGCTCCCAGTAAATCAATGTACATCACAGAGATGATCCACAGCGTGACAGAGTACTTACAGAGAGACACAACACTCCAAAAGAAAAAAAGCGAGGGGAACAGACAGGAAGCAGCACTGGGAGGACAGATTACAAAGCAGCGTTGTATCCATTCTTGCATAACACGTAACGTACTAAATATATGGGCCAGTACTTAATCACATCATCAGCCGAACGTCCCTGTGGTCATTTTTTGAAGTGAGAAGAAACTGTCTGGAAGGTGCATAAAAGGTTTAGCCACCCAGAATTAACAAGTGCGGAAAATACTAGAGCATAAACAATTGCCGACTGTTGTTTTGTTTCGGTCTTCTTCCTACAGTGACTAGTTTCTTCTATCCTGGCGTCACATTTAGCCTCGCTGTCTCCCCTCTTTACCCCATCTGCATGTCCATGAAGCTGCAGAAATGACCGACATCTCTTGTCTACTTGTTAACAAGTCGTGAGCAAACACACACGCACACCCCCCCACACACACAGAAACCAAACCCAGGCTTCTGGATACAACATGTGAACAGGCATCAGTATGTACAGCAATATCAGCTCATGCGTACGAACTGATATACCGCCCCTGGCTAAGTGGAGAGGAAAACAATGAAAGCTCATAATGTAAACAGCTATACAGTCCGTACATTGAGTGCTGCAAATGCTTTTAGCACAATATGCTGAATTCAAGCTGTTTCTTTATTATTATTATAATTACTATTATTATTATTTCTATAAGCTTCAAGAACACAAAACACCAGCTGAGCTCTGAAATCTACATCAACAGCATGCTGCGGCAAACAAGCGCACAAATGATCAACCATCAGACAACCATTACTGGATTTTCAAAACAGAAAATAGCTTTCTCAGTGGAATCAGAATGTTTTTCAAATCCAAATTTGATTAATTTAAGTCTTTTGTGTAAAACTGAAACTAAATTTACCCACTTATGCGATCGGTGCAACATTTCTTTCTATGTTCTAAAGAAGTAAGGAAAAAAGTGAGATTCCACTCCATTTCCACAGAGGGAACTCCTGGCTCAATTTGTCTGTATTTAACAGAGTTTCTGAGAAAAACCAATGATGTAACGTGACATTAGCTGCTTATTTTATGTTACTTGTTTGTTTTTTTTAAATGTACTCTAGGTCAGCCCTATGTGCTCATTTGCTTTTTTATCCTAAACAAAGCCAATAATGGAGGTATTACTACAAATAACTTTTTCTTCTTCTTTTTTTTTTTTTCATAAAGTATGCTTAGTCTATCATGGTCCTGTATTCTCAAATAAAGCCATAACAGATGACTGCAGATTTTAATCCAGGACAGGGTGGATGTGTCCTCCTATTAAATTTGGAGTGGTTCCTTTCCCCTGTCGCCATATCCTTGCTCAGAATTAAGCTGCAATAAATTTGTTTTTTACTAACTACCTTCAAATGATCGGCTAAATTTCACTGTATTGTATTAAAGTTTGGAATAAATGGAACTTTTGTTATTTGTTTTGAATTTGATTGATTGTATTGTATTCAAATTTTTGGACCATTTGGACCAAACTGGATTCAGTGTAGCTGCGCTTGTTTTATAAAGTACCTTGAGATGACAGGTGATCTTTGTTGGTTACTTTTAGGTTTTCTTTTCTTACTTTGGTAAGTGGTTTTATTCAATTAATGTGGTTATTTATGAACACTTTTGAAATCAATTTTGGTGACTTTAATCAGATTAGCTCTGAGCGAATCAGGATAGATTTGCATAAATGTACAAAATTCTATAATTAAGTTGTCAAGTTGACTTGAATAGAACATAAAACCATCAGTTCTGGGGGAAAAAATACAAATTGAAGAAAAGCAGTTTAAAATCTTGAATTCCTGATTTTCTTAGAGCACAAAAATACATATTTCCCTAAAAAGAATTATATTTATTACTCTAGGTTTTTGATGATCAAATAAATCCAGTGAAACTGCATTCACTTAATCAAATATGATGTACAGCTGCTTACCAATTTTCTGCATGTAAGGGTCTCCTTTTATTATTTACATTGCTGTGAACATCTTAGTAGCCTGCATTCATTGGTCTATTTAGGTTCATGGAAACTTCCAATCAACATCAGGAGAGGCTGATAAAGATCCTTATCCTTGATGAGATGTTTAATTCTAATTAACTCAGAGTTAACCTTCTAAAGTTTGAAGAAAAGGCATCAATTTTGATTTCACATCATCAAAGGCGAAACACTGCATCATGATTAAAAGCCACCAACAATAGACTTCCCTCATTGCTTGTTTTTTTTTTTGTTTTTTTTATAGCTAATCTACTTGGACCAAAACTGTTGGCCAGAACCAGCAGCTGACCTCACAATGTGGCCCAGTCATCTGATTTGCGTTAGCTGGCTGCCCCTCTGTCACACAGGCCAGCTTGGTGTGACGTTCCCACATTCTAGTTCCATGCTCCCAAACAAGCAAATAAAACAGAACAAAAGCACACAGTGGCTTTTTTTTATGGCTTCTATAAAAATCTGTCACGATAGCTTGCTCTGTCTGATCATGAATGCAAACTAAGCAGTTGCATAACAACAAAGCACTCCCGGACGTACAAAAGATGCGTTGCGAGTCTGTGTGTGGTCAGGACGTCGCTGGTGACAGAGGAGCAGAGCGCAGCTGGAGCATCACCCGCACACAAATTCACAGGAGTGGAAACAGTTTACAGCGAGCCGTCTGCATCCGCATCTCCGTTCGAGGCCACACGCGTTCGTATAAAACGACCGTCTCGCAAAGGATGACAAGGCACGATGACATGTGAAGAGCCGGATAACACTCACCAGGCATAGTCAGAGTCTTATAACACTCGTAGAGTTGAGAAAATAAGCAGACTGAGCCAGAATTGGCGGTAGTGGTGTGGGGGGAGGAAGGGAGGAAAAAGCCAAAGAAAAATGAGGGAAAAACGTAATTTCAGAGCTCCATTCCCCCCCACTTTTTTTTTTTTTTTTTTTTTTTTTTTTTTTTGCTGTTGATGCAGACTTCCTTCCAAATGTCTTTAGTTGTGGTCCTCTCCTCTCCCTCTCACCGACTGTGTCTATCTTTCCTATTCGCTGCTCCTTTAAGACGAGGGGCGGAGAAAAAGCACCACAAAGCTCTCCCTCTCTCCCTTTTCTTTCTCCCACCCTCCCTTCCTCACCCCTGCGCCGAGCATGCCCTACTTCCTGTGTTGCCTCCGAAATCAGACGCACGCCCTTTATTTTCCTCTGCTTATTTGCCCTCACTCCGGATAAAGGAATCCTGATGTGCACCTCCAATATTTATTTGGAGAAAATTAACAGGATTTGTTCCCCCCCACCCCCTCTGAGCAAGTCCTGCTAAAGCCCCTTCCACTTACTCTCAGTGATTGACTGCACCTCCCACCTCTTTCTGTTCGCAAAGGGAGGAGCCAGTGTCTGTGTGTGTGTCGTGGAGAGAGAAATCGCATGTGTGTGTAGCGCAGCCTAGATTGCCCCCTCCAGTGTGGCTACAGTGGGAGCGAGAGTGTCTGTGTGTGTTCCACGGCCTGCTGGTTCTGCTGCGAGGTGTTTCCTCTTTGCTGTTGTCGCCACTGTTGGTGGAAGGATGAGGGAGGTACATGCGCTGCCGACCATGCCGTAATATTAACAGGTCAGCTGAGAGACTGTAAGGTCTCAAGCTCTGGCAAAGTAACTTAGCTCATGAGGTCAGCCACAGGCTTGATATTGGCGAGACTGGAATGTAAGTGGGAGGGTTTTGAGATCAGATTGGTGGACTGGTAGGGGAGTTAGAGGAAAGCTTGTGTCTATTTCTGGAAGTACGGGACTGGCAGGGCTGGCATTGGGAGGATGAAAGACAGGGCAGGGTACCCTGATAAGAAAAGGGCAATGCAATGCTCTCGTACTCCCTGGCACATCTGAAGTGAAGTCATCAAATATGACATCACCCTTACTTCTCCTTCCCCTCCCCTCCCACAAACACATGATACAGACACCAGACCCTGTGCGAGTTGCATGACCACACAACAGGATATGCTCGGACCTAAACATCTACTTTACCATTCTTGTTCTTAGAACAATAGCAGCCGTCACTGACGCATTGCTGATGTGAAATGAACAAATTGTGCAAAGTGCAATGGACACCTGTTTCCTTTTCAAACAACAAAAAAACACCTCAACGTTTCAAGCCTCAAGTCATTTTTATCACATTACAACCACCACCTTCAATGTGCTAATAGGGGACTGAAGTCTAATTGTGAATAGAAAGGAAAAGAATACATGGTTATGAAAATGTTTCACAAAGAAAAGTCTGAAAAGTGTGTTGAACGTCGGTTTTTTAATCGCCCCTTTCACAAAACGTTTACTTTCTAAAACCCAAAAGGCGAGAGCATCTGTGACTCACCCCTGGTCATTCATAAATTATAAATCAATTTTCCTATGTGAGGCTTCACATTTTAAGCCAGCATAGTAGAAACTAACAAATTTGAAAACTGAGCTCTACAGTGTGTCATGCTCATAGCCTAACCCTAACCCTAATAATATGTTCACATTTCGTGCATCTGATTTACATCCAAAATCTACGAGTAGGCACGTCCAAGGCGCATCAAAATCTCTCTAGTTGTTTTCCGTTGCTGGCCTATCTGTCATTCTCGCTTGACTCGTCAAAAGCTCAAAAAGTTTCAAATCGTGCTGCTCTAGATGTGCTGCGGTGGACCCTCGACGCACCTCCACATAGACTTTGAATGCAAACCAGACGCACCTGACGCACAAAACGCGTTTGGTTTGAACGCACCATAAGAATGACACACAGTAAGTATTAAAAAAGAAAAACGCGTGGCTATGTCTTTAATTCTTCAGCCAACTGGACACACACACCATTTTCTCTCTCTTGTATCCTGTCATCTTATTAGTCAAGAACGGAAAATTCTTTCAGGTTTCCTTAATCCAATTAGAGAAGCCTACAGCTACACCCTCCCCAGACCGAAACCAATTATATACCACCGCCCCACTTTTATCAGGCAAATTAGCTGCACCTGGAATAGGCCAATTCAAGCTGCCGCAGCTGCTAAACTCAATCATCATCTCTTTCTCAAACGTCCATTGAGATTTGACGTTGAAAGGAATAAGTGAAACAATCTCAAGATTTAAATCCACCAAGCTCAACTCGCATTCAATTCAGAGCAAAAGGCAATCTATGATATAACATTTATGTTTTTAAAGCAAGTTGAAGCAAAAACTAATTTCAACACTAAAATTTAAAAAAAAATCTTACCATATTTGATATCAACCTTCAGCAATTGTACTCCACTATTGATGAGCATCATTTTGTTTAAAAGTATAAATTCTTTCATTGTGCTTTTTCTAATTGAAATCAAAATTATAAGTTATTAACTTTGTCATTTCTTTAACTTAAAAATATGAGCATCTGACCAAGACACAGCCTAGCTCTCAATGACACCGATGGCAGAACAGTCTTTTTTTATTCTTTTTTTTTTCTTTTTAAGTGTGTCATCTGTCTTGTTCCCTATCTTTTATGGCAGCATCCATCTTTTCATTTCTAATTCTCGGTGCAGCGAACAGGCACTTCAGCGCTTTTTAGGTCCGATAGGGGACGAGAATGTCAGTTAGTTTAATAGACTGTGTCAGTCATGGAGGGGGAATAAAAGTTTTACAAGTCTTATCTTTCCTTATGTAAATCTTGTATTATGTAAATGAAGGAGACGGGAGACGAGTCTATGAGGTGAGATGTAGCTGTGACTTCAGAATCCGTCTCATCCAACCCAGAGGGAAAGCTATGTAGAGCGAGAAGCAAAAATAAGAAACTTTGACTCCTACAGTTCTGAATTAAAAACGTTTGCCATTCTTCCATCTTTTTCAGGAAATTCTGCTAATTTCAAGTCAAATCAACTTTGCCTCTGAACAGAAATAATAGGAATACAGTTGGCAGAAGTTTAATTACACATGGGTTAAAAACAAACTAAATACAACAAATCTGCCATGACATTTAAATATGGAATTATTTAGAAGTATCTGTAAACTTCTCCTAAAACATTTTAGAAAGAATATCAATCATTTCCAATTATAAAACAGTGACAATCCTTCACTTGATATTTTATTGCAAGTTACTACAACCACACACTAAAAAAAAGAAAAAAAAAATCTCCAGAGATACAGCACATTACTGTCACTGTAAAACTGGAAGAGAACAAGATTTGTGTCTTACTTGTTGTAGTCCTCAGGACTTAATAATGGTATGCTTTACACAAATTATTTTTATCACAGAGAAATATGCCTGACACATATGCCATAACATACCATACCATGCTTTATTTATATAGTATTTTAAAAACAGGGCATGCCAAAAACATAAAAACGCAATAAGAACAACAGATAACACCGTGTCAGTTACCCATACAGTTAAAAGCTGTTAAATAAAGATGAGTTATCAACCACTAAAATAACTTGGTTTTGTGGTGATTTAGTCGCTAAATCGCCACGATTTAGAGACTGAGAGCCAATGCAACAAAGTCAGCACCGGAGTAATATGCTCATATTTTCTATTGCCAGTTAGTAATAGACCTGCAGCTTTTTCTACCAATTCCAGGCGTAATAGAGTGAATATGTGCTGTTGAATATAAAAGGGGATCATGTAGATATGGGCAATGTTGATGAATAAAACTACGCAGAACACACAGAAATGTCACAGTATGTCGCTGCTTTTTGGGCTGATGAACTCCTTCTTTGGATAAGGTCATAGTAAACATGTAAGCAGGCGCTCTGGGCAGATGAGACCAAAATGTAACTTTCTTGCCTCAGTCGGAAGCGAACTTTATCTTTGTACTGTACAGTCTGTTTACGCTTTGAATCAAGTTGAGTCAAAAGAACACGTCAATGCATCTAATGTATGATGCGTGCAGATATTATATTTAGGCCTTTCACAATAAACTACAAATCAATTCATTGCATGATAAATTAAAGCAAGGTCAATAATTTCTATTTGCATAATTGATTGTTTTTCTCTTTCTGCTAAAATCTGGATGACACAATTCTCAAGTGTGGTGTTTTGGTCTCAACTAACCATTTTTTGAAGGATAGTTTTGTTTACAGAGACTTCATAATTATTTTTTTTTTTTCTGTGGTGTTGTTTACGTATTTTGGATACTTAAAAGGTCTTCCAGTTCCGGTGTTAAATGTTTGTTAGGATTTAAAGTATATCTGTCTTTAAGAATGTGTTCTTGAATTATTACGCCATTATTACGCCAAAATTGTCTCAAAACACATTTTGAGACAATTTTAAAGTAATTGTCAAATTGTCCCAGAAGTTATTACAATAACTTCTGGGACAATTAATCATCCAGCAAAATTTCTTATCCTGACAGACAAAAACTGTATGCTAACCATTTTTCTAGATAAAGTTTTTTAGAGAAAAAAAAATTGTATGTCGCAGGCTTTGTCGCTGTCTAAGCATGCTAGTTGCTAGCCTATCCATTCTAATGGTAAGCAGAGAAAGTAGGTAATCAGGTGGGTGAATAATCCAACCATGCTAGTTACTAGGCTTTCTAAAGTTAACTCAAGTGAGTAGTCTCTATCTCATTTGACAGCACTGGCCACTCGGTTATCAATGGTCATTACTCATCTATCAGTACCGGCCTGTCATTAGTAAGATCAGTAGCTGGCTGCGGAAATGATATAAGAACAGCTGCGTGTGCAATAGCCTTGATCTTGGCACTGAATACCGCTCCATATAAGGACTTTATAGTAGCTAATTTAGACATTTGAATTAGCTGCGTTGGAGCAGGGGCACATATATAACACGCAGGATGTCTGACATCATTCTTACAGTATGACCTCAATGAAGTAATGTTTGGAAGACACACAGTGGGAGGTGAGAAATAAAGGAAACATGTATACCAGCATTGGGTGCAAGTTTATAAGAAGATATAACTCTTTAACCTTCATTTCATGGCTTAGGCCTGTCGTGCTAATCTTTACACAGCATGTACAATCACAGGGAGGATTGTTTTAAAGGCTTCAAGCCAGAAGCAACTTGGATCGGCCTCTCTAAAACGTAAAAGTACTCGCTGATTGAGAGCCAGTTTGGCCGTGAAGCTCAATTTAGCAACCAAAGTCGGTGCTGGGCTATCACCCACCCTCAAACAGAAGTAGGAATGTTACTGACCATACTGCTGGTGCTGGAAAAGTGATTTTCAGGCCTGAGTTTTTCCTCTGAACTTAATGGATTGGAAGATGGTAGCTGGCAGATTTGAACCTCTGCTTCATTCTCTCAGCCAGATTTAACAATAAAATCCTTAGGTAAGGTTTCCATGTGTACATGCACATTTCTAACTCATGAAGGCAAAAGAAAACTTCAGTTAAACATCCTATTTATCTATGTCAGTCATAGTCAATAATATTAATGACTCTATTACCACTTCCATTGTGAATGTGAAGCTATTTCTACGTCTCCTTTAAGGCCAACTAAAAAAGGCTAAAAGACTGCATAAGTTTTCAAAATTTCAATAAAAGTCTGTGTGGGTTACTGAAAAGAAGGTTCAGCAGAACATAACCAAATTGAGTAAAATGGAAGGAAAGATGACTGTAGGGAAAATGCATTAAGCTTATCACCATGGCAATCCAGTGGGCCCTTACAGGGCTTGCAATTTTTGAAGAGAGGTTATGTGAGGTTATTGTCAGTAATAGTTACTTTACCTGTTGAAGATAATGTCACATCACACTGACTTTGTAGAAAAGGGAAGAAAGACTTGAAAGGTTAATGGCTGGACAGACAGATCATTGTTTTTAGCTGCTGTAAGCTATTTTAAAACAATTCAAACAGGGAAAAAAAGTTTTATAATTGTTTGATGGATAATACTAGCTGACATTAATCTCCTACAGCTTTATAAGAGATAGTTTACAGCTGTTTTTTTTTTTTTTTTTTGTTGTTGTTTTTCAGCCAAAGAGTCCAGTGTTTCTGTGTGGGATTACTGTGGCAAAGCCTACATTTTTACACTTCTGGTCACACTTCTGGGTAGGCTGGGAATGTTGAGGATTGAGACTGGCTATTATTTTTGCAATGGCATCAGGGACAGCAGGTTGCTGTGCCTCTCCAGGCTTGGTTTGATTTGTCTCGGAAGTGAAAGCTCAGATCTGGGAATGACAACACGCCCCAGTTGGGCATTCTGCTCTAGCCTGTATTCTACAGGTGCTGACTTTTGTCAAGAGTTATAAGCAGATATTTAAGGTTTATCTGCAAAAACACAAATGGAAATATAAATATATCAGCCATTGGTTTAAAAAGATTAAAGCTACCAGAGGTGCTAATAAATAATTAATATAGGTCTAGTTCATCAAAATTTTTAATATCGATATTAGATACTAGCATCAGGGTTGCTGCTAGCTCTGATTTGTAGTTAGTATCTGACTTCAGTGACTGATTCACAGGTATGAAGTTAATGTCCTATTTTATTTATTTTAATTTTTTGCCAGACTCATGACTAACTGATCAGGTGTGTTGATACAACAGACAGTTCTACCAAGATAAGTTTGCATTCTGACTCAGATGTCATTTGGTTGATAAAAAAAATTAATAAATAAGCAGGAAGTTCAATGATCTCTGGTGAAGATATAATTATTTAACATGCTGTTGTAGAGAGTGGATATGAATATTTTCACCATGAGTTATTTGAAACTGCTGAAATAAGGAATCCCTTTGCCAGGCTATTAGTCTTACTCCATTTTATTGATTTCTAGAAAAAAAAAAATAAACCAACCTGAACTATACCTTTCATCACCATAGAGTAATACCAACGTCACAGAATCACTTAGATGCATTCCATTTGCAGTATTGTCAACGGATAAAAGTTGTCAACTTCTTTCACTGCATACATCTTCAAACTGTTTCACAAAAAGAAGTAGAAGAGTCCCCAGTTAACTCCTGTTGCACATATATGGTTAAACTTGCTTTATTATAGAATCCTGAGGAAAATACACTTCCACAATACATTACAATTCTACCTCTGCGTGGACGCTTTTCTCAGAGGGTGTTATAGTCAGCTGTGGATAATGAGCTTCTGCAGCTTCTACTATTAGTAATATCTCCTTATAACAGCCATCTAAAGAGCCTTTGACCGGTTTAGGGTTGGATTAACGACTAAATGACTGTGCTGCATGCCTACTGAGCAGTCTTTTTTTTTTTTTTTTTTAAAGGATGCGCAGAGCGCTGCTTTGATGGGGCTCTCTGTATTCTCATCACGGTCCTGGTCCTATCCATTATAGCTCATTACCCATGGAGGGACTGAAAGAGTGAAGACCCCCTTGGCACGCTTGGCCCCGGCTCACAGAAGCCCTATGAGGGTTAAACATCAACAAACCCACAAGACCTCACCAGCTGTGCAGGTGCCAGCAACACAAGCATGGCCCCGGGGGGTCATTGTGTTGCAAATCATGTGGTTTGTAAAAAGATCATGGTGGTGATAAACCGCGACGCTCTACAGGAACACGCCAATATCAAGTTTGGTTTGATGAAAGTATCACATTTACACTTAGAGTGAAATTAGATCTATTTGACTTCAACAAACATTTGATACTTTTTAATGTAAAGCCCATTTGCCCTAACCATTGATATGAATCACATTTAAAATAACTTAATTCCTTCAATGTGAACAAAAAGTGAATATGACGCAGATCGGTGGGAAACACCTGATTGATGGCCACTGAATATGGTGGGTGGGGCGGTGGTCTTCCATCTCAATGGCACCAAGAGGAAAGCAAAGAACAGTGCATAGTATTTTATCAAGGTTATGCTGTTATATTCCTCTCCAGCTGCTCCAAAGAAAGAAAGAACAGGCTAAAGGCTGAATGTCACATCAGTCAGTGAAAAGTCCCCCTTTCAGGAATTTTGCAAAAGTCCTAGAAGTAGCAAAATAAAACAGAGCAAAATATTTTGAGGGGATTCTTACATCTGTAAACATTTATAAAGGGATTTTTACACCCTATAGGAGTTTAGTTCTTTTATTTCAAGCTGACTCTTTGTTTTGGTTCTGTGACACAGTTTAGCGGTACTAAACTGTGTCACAGTGCTGTGCTGACATCATGAAAATGCTAATATTCACAGAGGATGAATGTTTTCAGAGAACAAGAGTCACCCTTTGTTTCTAGAGTGGCCTGGAAAGCAGGACACAATACAAAAATATCACAAATTTAGAGCGGGACCTTCATAAATCCATATATTGCTAAAGCAAACTAAATGGTTAATCTGTCCCTGGATGTCTCAAAAAAAAAAACTTTAGTTATTTTTTTATTGCTTTTATTAAAGACACACTAGTAAAAGCTTATTAGACACAAAGCAACTTAAATTGTAAATTATAAATTGACTAAATGTGAAACTGGGGATAGTGTTAAGTAAAGCAATTAGATATTAAGGTGAGTTTCTTTCACTCTACTTGAATAAATGTACTCCAATTAAAGCTGGGGTTAATCCAACTGTTACATTCTAAGGTTCTGCTACTGCAATAATAAATTTCTTTATGTCAAGGCTTTTCCACCTGTGCTTTTCCTGACTCGGCCCATTTGTTGACTCTACAATTCACTGGTCAGAGACTGTGTGGAGTGCTCTAAAACATAAACATTCACCTATAATATCAATAAATATAACTTTAAAAAAGAAAAAAATTTGCACTAAACGCTTAAGGAAGTTAGCGCAATTAAAAATGCAGAGCATTTTTAATTGGATATATCCATCGCTTCAAAAAGCACAGGGGTCTCCGGAGGAACTTCCGTAAAACATTGCGCTAAAAATTAATCTCATCTCCAAACAATCTCCAACAGAGAGAAATAATGATATTATAATCATCCCCAAATTAGAGGCATTAGAGCCTGAGAGGCTGCTGATGAGTTCATCATTTGGGTCTGTGTGGGATAGAGGCTAATAACGCACAGTGTTAGGTAAAAACCTGCTCCATGAAACCCATTATTACCCCGAGAGCCGCGTTTCATCGACACAAAACCATGCCGATGCATGGCAAATGAGACGGTAAGAGGGATCTGGCGCCAAAAAGAGAAAGGAGGAAGAAGTACTATCGCAGCAGCTTAAATGTACTAATGGAAACGGTGATGTATTTTTGTTTTTTTGGCTTTCGTTTTTTACTGATGTAGTGAAAACTGAACATCTGATTGCTGGCATTAGGTGTTTTTTGCTTCCCTGGAGCATTTCCGGATTTGATCTTTATTTACTGGTGAGGATTATGAAGGAAATGATCAACAACAAACACTAAACAACAGTCCACAAATTGATGACGGGGGGGATGATCCCAAAAACTACAGATAATACAACGCATTGCAATATTATCATAACGTCTTCACATTTTCCAATAGTACAACCAAGAATTATTTAATCGAGATGTACTGCAAAAAAGAGGCACAAGGCAGCATCATTTTAAATTGGAAGTAAAAAGAGACGCACGGTTTTCTGAAAAGAAAAGAAAACCCAGCAAGGTGCAACTCTGTCTTACACTTGATCCTGCACTGAATGAATGGTCATAATGATCTGACTGATCGGGATGCGTAGGGGGAGCCGAAGAGAACGGAGGAAAGGACGGGGAAAAAGGAGCAAAAGAGGTGGGATATTGTGGTGGGACCACCTGGGGAATGTTTACAGAATCTAATAACTCTAAATGTCATCACTTTATTGGATTTATGGATGGATGTGTCTTTTCCTCACTGCTGCGCTCTTTCCATCCTTCTCTCTCTTTTTATTACTTCCACAGACGCACTACCGCACGACATCCAATCCACAGAAAGCTGAAATGGGGGGGAAGAAACAACCACCTAACCCTCAAAATTCATATTAATGCTTTTCAGGCTGAGGTCTATTATTCTAAACCACGTTTTGATGCATGGCTCTTCATGCACGACAAGAACATGTAAACATAAGCCGAATTCATCACGGAAAGCTTACTTATCTGATTATGTCCTTATATGATTCACGTCTTTAACTGGAGGTTGAACAAAAGTGTCTGTTGTTGAAGGTTTTATTAAAGGACTCAATCTTTACAAAATACGAGTAATAAAAATATAGATTTTTTTTTGTCACAAGAAACAGTAAATGCTTACTCTGCAAATCATTACATGGGCTCAGGAATAGTAAAAATGCTTTTTTTTTTCAGATCCAGTGCCTTGCAAAGAAAACATTCCTGCCCATTTGCGCAAGGAAGCCATTTGTGCATATTCCTTCCCCAGTCTTTGAACGAATGTGTGGGAATAGCTTAGTGAATTTCACTATTAAACAATAAAAAAAAATGATTAAATTTCACAAACTCAAGTTTTATTTAAACAACTCTAAAGCCTTAAAAATAAAAAAAAAACTGATAAATATTAATTAGAAGTGATATTTCTTTCCTCAGACAGCAAAGCATTAAAAATTAACGCTGTAAATTACTCTAAGGTTTCAATGATAGTTCTCAAACGCACTGCTTGTTAAAATTACTGCATCCACAAGTGGCTGGTGCCCTTCTCCCGTGATCAGTAGCTGAAAGGCGGTTCACTCTAGATAGGTCACCATCACATGATGTACTGCACACTGGGACACAGCAACATTGCATTTTTATTGATATAGTAAGGTTTAGCTGGCTAACTAGTTAGAATATAAGTTACCAACACATTAAAACAACTAAAAACTTCCCTATTATGTACTATTATGTATTAGAGTTCATCAGGAGTGAAAATATCTGCTATTTTTCAAATAAAAACGGCGAATGTTAAATATTTTTGTTTTTAGTCTTTGAATCATCTCCCTTTGATATCATGACATGTTTAATGAATACCAGCAGAACATAATACCATCCTATTTCTAGGTGTCACTACTAGTTGGTTTAATGTTATTGTGCAGATCTCTACCATCATCCATACCGCTCAGTTTGTTTTTTTCAAACGAATGAAATGTTTTTCCAACGACAGTAAAAATATAGCTGGTCACTAAAGAGATACTGCTCTTACATAGGTGATCAAATGAGGCCATAAATCTTATCCTGTTGCTGTCTTTGAACATCCAGAATTGGTGTCTTCCTGTGGCAAAAAAAAAGGCTTCCTTTTTACCACGAATCATTTCTGAGAAACGCTGCTACCAGAACACACGAAACACACACCGAGTAACATCTCTCAGTCTCCAATTATGAGATCGAACAATGCCTAATTAGGAGGCATAACAATAAGTGATACGGTGCATGATGGAATGGAGAGGGAAGCATCAGAGAAATGAGAACAAGAATTCCCATTTAATATTTATAACTTACAACAATGCTGCTTGTACTATGTGGAAAGCCTAAGGATCAATTCCACCTTTTGCCTCCTGATGGTAACACCGTAATGTCCAGGCAAGGCACAATGCTGCTGTAAGCCAGTAATCCTTCTTGCTGCATCAAATCCACTACGGAGGATTACTCAGATGGAGGGAGCAAGATCGACAGCACATGAGGGTCACATAAATTTGATTCAAACACAGACACATTAAACTCCAGTAGTGCACCATCCAAAGATAATATTTTATAACTACAAAGGTCTAGAAAAACCTCTTTGCATTCATAAGGGGAATCTTAATCAGTCTGAACAAGTTGAGGGCAAAAGTTGAACAGTGCCATTTGAGTTTCTGCCCAGGTCCTGTCTGCTGTTATCGGATTCCCTCAAGCTGACCATATAACCTTTAAATACAGTGTTTAGCTGCGACATAACACAATAGATTGTCTAGTTAGATTAGTTGTTCTTCTGTCAAAGGCAATCATGTCCACACATGTGCATAAGGTCATTGCAAACCTGCCACCAACTTTGGACAAACATCAGCTTGCTAGCATAGCCACCAACTTATCCACCTGAAGCGGAGGGTACGATACACAAGGCTGCCTTGTAGGGATTCTACCTCAGCCTTTCGCTCGTCCAAACTGACTGGTTTCCAGGCTGATAAACCGCACACACCATTCGGATGCTACTGGAGTCTGAATCTCCTATCTGACACATCCCAGACGATGTGTCGGACAGGGCGTCAGCACTGGTGTCTGACCACGGGGCTGTGTACTAGACCCCCACCTCAACCGAGCTCAACACCATAAAAAAGGTTTTCCAACCACGCTACAGTGGTTGGTCTGGTCTTTGGCAGAGATGACTTGGCTTACATAGAGGAGGCAGAGCTGGTACCCATGCAGTGAAGTGACACAATCAAGTGGCTGATTATTATCTTAAGTAAAAAAATGAAACAAAACGCCCCTCCCTTATCAGGGCAGACTATGAGAATATTATCTAATCATTACAGTTTCAGAGTGATGATCTTACACTTAGAGTTGATAGAAATGCGACTCTTAAGAAGCATCTCTTTCAATAATTGCCCAGTGAAACTGTGCGCATCAGCTTTATAGAACTTTAGACGAAATATTGGCAAAGGCGGTAAAATAACAAATGTTTGAGCCTATTGCCCTCAGGTAAGAAGTACCATATTAGCATCTCCTTCCTTATTGTATAATTTGCAACGATGGAAAAAGTTCTATCCATGCATAAAAACCCACTTCTACCACTTTTATGGATGCTATAATCAAGATAAAAACAAATGCAGAAATTATCACCAAAAGCACTTAGAAAATTAATCTTACATAATTTTCGTGCAGATTAAAAAATGAACAAAAACGCCCTCAAACTTCCTAATTATATCTCATGGACCTATATTTGTCTGATTACAAACACTCGAAATGAATGGGGTGAGCAAATTAGTGTTTGTGTGCTCTTTCCCTGTGTTGCTCCTTTGTTTTGCTGCAGATAAGTACGCCTGCCCAGAGTCCAGCCCCTGATTAATACGGATGAATTTTTCATTCCGAGTGTGCAGATGCTCCTCCGCAGCATGTCCAGCTTTTCAGCCTCCTTCAGGCTACCTGGCCTCAGAATATCATTGTGGCGAACGCCACACGCAGTCAAAATCGTGTCTGGTGTCAACACCCGAGGCCGTGTGCTCCGCTTCCTTCAAAACAATTAAAGTAAAACGATTGCAGCTACACGGCTTAAGGACAAGTGGCGCATCCTTGACAATCACGGCTGCGCTTTTGCACACGTGTAGACCGTCGCGATGAGAGATTCCTTCTCTACTCGCTTTCCCTTCCCCTCCTGTGTCTGATCATCTCTGAATTTCCAGGGTTTTCCAGAGTCTGTCACCTTCTGCGGTGTTTTATGCCCTGCAGCAAGGCTGCTCCCAGGCTGACAGCTAGTATCCCTGCCTCGTCTCACACTGCTCTCTGTAACTCTGCATCTTCTCCTACAAATTTATCCAATCGTCATACAGTTGGTTGTTTCAGGATTTTTTTTTCCTACATCACAAAGCCACTTGTTTATAAGGACACAAATAGTAATGAATTTTCGCTTTTTGTATTTGAGGTGCATGTAAATATTGTACGCCATTCTGTGTTGGGAGAGATAAGACACCTCCAGGACATTCCAATTTCCGCTCCGGTGTTTGCCTTCCTCTCTTTGTGTTTTATCAGAGAGCTGCATAAATGCTGATAGTTTGGGACGCTTTACTAACCGTTAGCGAGAAAAAAAAACAACGAAGGTTGAAACAGGAGGTTTTGATTTGAAGTCCAAAACATCAGATCAGAAACAGAACGGCAAAAAAGAAAAAAGAAAAAAAAAAAAACATACACACACACACACACACACACACAAGCAAGAATTGGTGAGGAGGATGGGAAAAGACAGTAGGGAAAACGCAAATGAGGTGAGCTCATTCGGTCAGACTGAAGGACAGAAAAAGCCCACTCTGTTCCACACTTAACAGTGGCTAGTGTTCCCTTGTGATAGTCTGACAGTGACGTTAATGCCTCATTAAAAGTGGGAAGTGAGGCGGTAACTCATCTCTAAGTTTTGAAATGGAACGCCATAGAACGTCTCCTTCAAACACGGCGCTTTCTTTAATTAAACCCCGCATACGGACACCTTGGCTTTTTCCCAGAGACGGAGGAAGGAAGAAAGGTGCAGGCAGAGACAGCTGTTAGCCAAGCATGAGAAAGAGACCCTCAAAAAGAGTGAGCAGGAAGTGTGATTACGAGGCAGCGATTGCTTGGACAAGAATTTGGCTTTTTTTTTTTTTTTCCTCATTATGCACACTGGAGGAAAGGGGGGAAATGCTAGCCAAGCAGCTGAACACCTGCAAAAATTAGCAAAGGTTAGCATCTACTGCCAGTAAACACAGCCAGAGGCAAAAGGCTATTAAATGGTAGCTCTAGAGGCAGAGGGATCAACGGAGTGTATCAGTTCAGAACAAAAAATAAATAAAAATAAATAAATAAAAAAATCTTTTTTTGTTTTGTTTTGTATTCTCAACTGAACGTAAAACAAGAAAATGCAACTGTTTCTATTAAAACAGGAATTCGATGAGCTGGTTTATCACTTTTGTGGATGTTCTCTTATCTAGAAAATGGCAAAATTAAACATACATGCATGTAAACTGGACAGACATCAAATGACATGTGGCTGTTTTGATGCCACTGATGGTGTATACTGCACCAAGTGGATGAAATAATAAAGACAAATGAGCTTCAAATTCTCTGAATTTACCTGAAATCAACAGATAAAGTATATGTTTGAATCTTTTATAGACATATCTTATTGTCAATGAAATAGGACAATAACAGGAAGGAATTGCGGAATCATTAACTTGACGTAATTAGCCAGTCGTCTGTAGCGCTCACACTTGACATCTTGAAAGATTATGCATGTTAATACTCGTGACTCTTTTTGTATTTCCAGTTAAATTATGTAGCTGTTTTATGCGTCATATATTCCCGGCACCCTGGAGTTTGTCAGGCACCTCTTAGCGCAAGTGTTCCGCTCTGTGAAGTTATGCTATTGCATTGTTTATTCATTAGAACATGCAGAATTTTTCCAACAGTTGGGTTATGATGTTCTGTGTCGTGACAACCTCTTTTTTTTTTTTTACCAATAGCACTTCTCTTTAATGTGACAGTGTGACACAAGTTTACTCAATCATCCAAACCCCGCCGTAGCTATTTTGGGATGACAGCCGTTCCTAAAATACCTGCAATTGCTGAGTAAATGTTCCGTTTCTGTAATGTGCTTGAATGTTCTCAAAGGCAAAACAAAGCCGTTTGATGCAGACTTTTGAGAGTTTAGCCCTCCGCTACTGTATTTAAATTTGTCGATCATCATGAAGTACTGTTGAAAGCTCATGCGTCCCCAAAACAATGTAGAAACCACATGTATGTGCAACAACAAACGATTGTTTACAGAAACGTCTGGAAGGAACAAAACCTCACCTGTCATTGTCCACGCTCCTGAAGCCAGGAAGGATGTGTCTGAAGCTGGAGTTCCGATCGAGCTTTGGTTGACTCTTGGTGCGTTTTATGGAGCCCTTCAGCCGTCGACTCAGAAAGCCCTGATGGAGGAAGACAGTCGACATTACAGCGCTGCCGAAATCTCAGCGATGTGGTTGAACTTGACGGCATGACAGTAAAATATGAATACAACATACAACGTGTGCTCAGCATTTTAAAATCTGTGAGGCGAGGTGTCATTGATAGTTGAAGGGTAAAGAATAAATGTGGCTCACATCAGAGATTAGAGAAAATAACCCGAACACTCAGAGCCCCAGATTTAACTCTGTTAGATAAAAGCCGAGCTCAGAGTGGCATGGAGATAGAACCGGGGTGGAATTACCACAAATTATGTAAGTTCAGGTAAAAAACCAACTAATCAGTTCTAGGATTGTCTGGGTGAAGTGGAAGGGAATTTAATATGTGTAATTCTTCTTACATTTGCAATTCAACCCTGGCAATCTCTATCAAGTGAATGAAATGAGTGGTGTAGAAATGCCACAACTTTTGTCCTTTTTTTTCTTTTTTTTTTTTGCACTAAACGTTTCATCCACACTGTGCATTTGGATGCACTCAGCTCAGCTGTTACCCATACTTGTCAAGCTTTGGGCTGCAGCCAACAGGATCCTGAAGTGCACTCCTCAGTAGGAGACCTGGTGCTTACTGGAGATTCTTGAACATCTTAAGTCCTTCTTCACTGCAACCAAACCGCTCATCTTTGGGTTCTTATGAGTTGAAAGAATGTTCTTTCAGGTCCAATTTCCTGGCATGTGGAGTGGTCTTTTTTGTAAGGTAACCACATCAAACACGCAAAGATAAAGGTTTTAAACCCATGCTCTGAAGTACTACGAAGACCCTTGCAAAAGTTTTCATACCCGTTGAACACGCATCACATTGTGTCATGTGCATTTCAAGATGACATATGAGTGAAGTGGAAGGAAAATGATACAGAATAATCAAAATTATATAGAAAATGAAATAAGAATCTGAAAAGAATCGGATTTAAGGTCAGGTCTCTGACTTTGTGCCCTTAGAGATTTTAGTTAAGAGTTGCTTTGTGCTTAGCTTCCCTCTGTGCCTCTGCCAAAGTAAAGCATTTCTATAACTTCTCCACAACTTTACCTGCCCAGTGTGTTTTCTCTTCACAAGGCTGTCTGTTCACTAATGGGCTTTTTCAGTTTCCCTCATGAAGACCACATTGCAGAAACCATTAGCCGTGAGGCTACAAAAATTGCAAATGTGTAAAAGAGTTCCGTATCTCGATGAAAGCTTTTGCAAAGACCTTTTGCAGTCGTTTATTCCACAAAGCAGAACACCAGGTTGAGATTTCAGTCAACCTAAGTTGGGGGGGGGGGGGGGGGAAAGCATCACGTATCCTAACAGACACGCATTACCTAAAGTGCTTTAACCTTCCGTTGTCCTCATATGCGTCACCCTTCCACATGGCTGTGATGGGCAAATTGCCCAGTGAAAGAGACCTCCCTTTGCCCCGTTCAGCCCATTAACACACTTGTGTAACAATTACCACCTACAGTATGAATAGGTCTCCCCAGGCTGCGATGGACTGGGGATAATTGGACGGCGACTTCCTCACAGCTTGGCAACTGATCACAGAGCAAACCTCAGCATCCCGATGAACAACACCTGTCATCAGGAGGCACTCTGGCCTGAAAACAAAGGACGCTCTCATGCCGGTAACCCGAGCTTCATGCCAATAATGAGTGTGTGTATCATCGCTGTGTACGAACACAAAGTGCTACATTTTCTAATTACTTGGTAATTTTGAAGGTAAAGATTTTTTTGTTTGTTTGTTTTCTGTTTATTTTTTATTTATTTTTTGGTAAGACAGGATTACTGTGAACAAATAAACCAATATTCACAGTATTACATTTTCGCTGTTAATGCACATTCCTGTCCAAAGCTGCAATGCACAAATAAAGCAGTGGCTACGACAGGGAGCTGAAACAATAACTTGTTTTAAATGAGGAGGATCGTGGAGAAACAATACCGGAGCAAATAGTGCAAAGGAAGCACGGTATCAACTCTGCATTAAGTTCAATTTACCGCTACAGAAGTACTCCGCTTACTCAGCAACTTTAGATGCAACTCTGTGGGAGCTTTTCCAAAACTTTAAAATAGCTTCTAATAATCTGGGAATCAAGTATTTCTAAGGATTGCAGTTTTAAATCAGAAAAAGGTTTCAGTTTAGACCAACTCTATGCCAAGGAAAGCTGTAACATGCAACAGAATATGAACCTCATTTTCCATCTTTGGAAAAACAACTTCACCTAAAGCTGTAGCATGTCTATTAGTGTTGCATCATTTGCTGTTTGTACGCAGAAAAAGTTTGGCAGCCGAATAGCAGGAGTCGAGCCATTGCTGCTTTATTAGTTTTTATTAGAATTTCTATAGAATTGGGTTTTGATTGTATTGTAGTGGAATGAATTGCATAGATTTGAGTTCAAGTTAGGCTGATTGAGCTAAACATGTTTAGGTTTGCTTTTAATGCCTTGAGTTGACATCTGAACTCAAGGCATTAAGTTCCTTATAGATGTAATGCAGAGCGACACGGACAATAATAACTAAACAGTTTCATAAACACAGGAGTCTCAGCCACCGTTGCAATGCTTATTTTTTTCCTTTTGTGTCTCCTTTATAATATTAGGTAAGAAAATGTGCAATTAGCAATGATTTTACTTTGTTCTTTTGTTTGTTTGTTTTTTTATTCTGAGGATCATCTACAAATACCATGATTATTTTATGATTCAAAAGAAAGCCATAACCTAATCCAACTTATTGAATCACCAAATTTATTGTATGATAATAAATCCCATTGAGATGACCATTAATCACTGCATAATAGCTGCCCCCATAGAAAATCACATAACATAACTACTATTATATGGCTATTGATATACATATGTAGGCTCATTAAGTGTAGAAAATGAAAAAAAAAAATGCAGTGAAGATGCAATAGCACACAAGGAATTTCACACTTTTCATTCCAATGCACATGCACTATACATAATAGGGGGACTACTGGACTATTATAGGAAATACCCACACTTCAGTGATTTAGAACAATGTAAAATATGGTCACAGTAAAATATGAGGGAAGATAAACATTGTGACAGCAAGAGGACGACTATGATGAGCTCCGATTTCAGCTGAACGTCCGCTTTTTTCTTCATAAGTGAAATTAAACGATCCCACTGGACCCTCCTGGATCAGGGTTGCTTTTACTTTTTCATACTCAAAACTTGGACAAAAGACCACAAAAAAAAACTAGAAATTGCATGCTTGTAATTCTTAAATAAATCCAGACTTGAAACTTCTACCAGCCAAAGATGTGGGAAGTAAACTGGATTACTGTTGTTGCTGCCAATTCTGTTGGTCTGACAGATGACTGACTGGGACTGAGTCATTACATGAGTAAAGCTAAATATAGCAGTTTAAATGAAACATTTACTCTGTCTTATGACATCAATATATATTTATTTTCTATAGGAGTGTAGGCATGTGGTTTGATTAGTAGGAACGGCTATCTAAACAAAGAAATAGAGGAGTCCAAGTGAAACAGAAGGAATCTATTAACCACCACGTACCGCATCGGCTCCTCTGTAACCATGACGAGATTAAGACCCTCTGAGTTTGACGTTGTGACACAGAAGGCAGTGCAGATGAAAATTTAATAATGCCCAAACACCTTTTCTCATTTCCGCTTATCACTGCTTCCGAACTCCTCGAAAGGCAAAGCGATTCCGCGCTTCTTCCCCGCATCCCCCGGAGAGCGCGTTAGCCTGCTGTCGTCGGGCATGTTCGCGGCTCACAAATTAAAATGTTGCTGCTTTTTGCATCCTCACGAGGCAAGGTGATGAGTAAAACTCCCAATTCAAGCACAAGAGGGGCATTAATGAAAGACAAATCAGAGATATGAAGCAGAGTGCGGACAGCTGTGGCCAACTTGACTTTTGTTTTTTTTAAAACAAATTCAAAATAATTCAAATCAGAACTTAAAAACAAAATTACGTAAAACAACCAAAACGAATTAGGAGGGAGAAGCAGGGACATGAAGGGAGCTGAAGTCAACCCAAAAACAAAACAAAACAAAAAAAAAAAAAAAATGGAGAGAAAAATGACTGACAGTGAGGGATGACAAGCAGCAAGAGGATAAATGAAATAATTTGAGCATAATGTGGAGGTGGCGGAGCATAAGTCAGCAGAAGAAGCAACAGAATGAAACTAAGCGAAGAGGAAAGCTAGGAGAAAAGTACAGCAAACGAGTGACAAGGTCAGCGGTGGATAGGAGCTCAGCAGAGCATGGAATTGGTAGCAGAGCAAAGTGAAACAAAAGATGGTCATATAGGGCAAAATATGGTTTTGGGCTTCACTCTGACGCAGCCTGTTAGTGCGCTTATTTAGCTAGGGATTCTGAATAAGACACCTATCACACCATGCACCCTAGGATAAATAACAGAAAACAATAGCAAACATAAAATAAAAGAAGAACGCAGCCGGACTCTTTATTCTACATGTAGCACGGATTCACAAACCCTAAAAATCTGTTCAAGATAACAAGTACTGCAACGGTTCATATGAAGTCACTTAATTGGCCCAGGCTTTGATTTTATGGATTTGTGTGTGCTTCAATGATCTGGGGTGTTTCAAGCATTATTTGACATTTTATTTATTTTTTTCTCATTTGAAAAAGACTTCAATTTAACAAATAAACCTGTAAAAAAACAGAAGTACCCTTCACACAAAAATGCAGACTGAGGAGAATAAAATGGAGAACGAAACTAACAATGAATGTTGAATTCCTCTGACTCTGTCTTATGTTATATTACACTCCAAGTTGGGTCTAAGTCACACTATAAGAGACATGGAATAATAGGAATAATAGGAAGTACAAACACCATTAAATGTTAAATTCACTGTGCTATCTAGAGTAGCGTCGAGTATGACTGGCAGTCAGGAAGAGGTAAATGTAACCCAAATAAAATGGAAGACGATGAGGAATAAAAAGTGTATTGTGCATCTGTCAATTTGCAAATAAGCAAAACTAGACTTGAGGTTATTGTTTCCCATGCTTATATGAATCTCAACAAGCTGTTTATTTATTCCATATTTTTGTGGCCGTCAGCGAAGAGGCAGGGTGGGATGTCATAAACCAATTCAACATGAGCATACCGCATGGAGGGGCACCTGCTTCTCAACAGCCTGTCTGTCTTTCCTTATTGCGCTCACTGCAAAACAGGGAATGTGACGGCTCTAGAAATCTTGTATCAATATTTTACTGCACTATCTTGTTTGTAGCTTAACCTCTCGACTGCGTGTGTGCGTGTGTGTGCGTGTGTACGCGGATGTTACAACCCACCCCAAAAGCTTGATTGCAATCTCAGCCTGTCCGAGTTCATTAAATCAGTACTTAAAGGAGTTCAGCTTGGCTTTATTGCGGGGCCTCGTTTTTGTCATGAAATTAAAGCAAATGCTTTGCAACCAGTTAATTCTATTCCCTCGGCTCGCCGGTTCCTGGCCTGATAGAATCAGAGCCGGGACAATCAACGGGGCTTTCTTTGCTTCTACTGTCACATCTAATGTTCTTCTTTAGCATAAATGGATAAAACCAGAGGACGTACTTTCCCAATTAGACATTTCTGCTATTTATCGGAGAGAAAACGGGAGGTAGGTAGAGAAAGAGAATCAGTTCAGTCGGATAAGTGAAGCAAAAGAAACTGTAACTTCTATTTATCTGGTTAATTATAACACCCTTTGAAGAGATTTCAGTTTTGTGGCTTATGGTTCTAAAGAAATAACAGCATTAGAGAACAATAGAGGCGTATGTGACGGAGTGTATGCGTGTGTGTGTGTTTGCAGATATGAAACCCAGTCCCTCCAAACGCAAGAGTGAAAAAGATTTTGACGGATTTAGCTCGAGGCCTTAGAAGGAGTGTTTTAGAGGTCATTATAACTCTTGTTGTCAGAGTGTGAAAGTTAGTTTCTGAAATAAAGAGGAATGATGAGGAACGTTAGCTATTCACTCAACACCTAACATCCTTACTAACCATATCCTAAGTATGCAATGCAGCTACAATGTTGTGTTGTCAAGCCTTACATCAAAAGCTGACAGTATGAGCCAAATGTAACTACACAATCAAGCTGAAGTACAGTATCTTGGGATTCTTGAGAAAGAAATCGTCATTTCTCTGTTTCTTGATTTTCATGACACGGTTCGTGTTAAAGAGAAATACTTTACAATATTCTACAGGGTCTTTAACTGTAAAAAAACATGCAGCTTTTCTGGTCACATAATTAAGAGTTACATTGTTTTGGCCTATATTGTATAACATCAAGAAATTATATTAATGTTTGTGGTAGTAATTTGACAAAATATATAAATGTCTACAGCTCTGGAAAAAACTTAAGATCCCACTGCACTGAACCCCATTGGAAACCTCCAGGTTATTCCACCAAATATTGATTTCTGATCTCTTCCTGAGTTCAAACATTAGTTTTGTTGTTTCAAAATGAATATGAACTTGTTTTCTTTGCATTATTTGAGGTCTGAAAGAACTGCATCTTTTTCATTATTTTGATCATTTTCTGCAAATAAATACAAATTCTTTTGCTCATTTTACTCAAACATATACCTATAAAGAGTAAAATCAGAGAAACTGATCATCTTAAGTTGTCTCTTAATTTTTTTCCAGAGCTCTATGTGGAAGGCACCGGAAAAGTGTCATGGTTTGATTGTTGATGCATTACCACAAAATACCACTAGGGGGAAGCAAATGGAAAAGGAGCCCACAGGCCAAGTTGAACCATCTTTAAGAGAATTATGTTTACTTTGGGCAGGAATCAGTTGTTTAAGCTCATCAATATTAGGCTCATGGTTAGGGGTCAAGAGGTCATGTGACTGAGGATGACTTTGCGGCAGATTGTCTCCAACTTTCCTTTCCCTGAGAAACACAAGAAGCCGCTTCAGAGGCAGCTAATCAATAAGTCAGCCCTTCCATCTGACCTTTTACCTCTCTTACAAGGCTGCAGTTCTTTGTTTCTTTTCATAAGCGCTCGTTAATTCCTGTTGAAATCAAGATCAAACAAAGATTCTGCTCACATGTCTCTCTACAGGGGATCGATAAGATCCAGAAAGGGTCTGAGACAAAAATGTAACACAAATGGCAAAAATGCTGCATGTTCTATTATGTAGGAGTCCACATCAATTATAGTTCATATCGACTTTCAAAAAAGCCTTTAAAATACTTGTTTTTTTTCCTGTTGTAATGGATACCGTCATATCTTTCAGCTCCCAATTTAGTCCATTCTTGTGTTTGTTTATCCTGTGAAGACTAAAGAGGTGACACGGAGTTTACATGTTTATGAGAAACAAACGTCGTCGCTCCGCTGGCATAACTTTGAGCGGTTTACACTTCACCTCCGGGTTGCCATCTCCCCACTTGTTAAATATTAATTGAAATATGCGATGCTAATTGCTAATTATCTTTAAATTGATGACTCATGGCAGAATTTTTTGCTTCATTAACTGGCTGTTTATCTACTGAATTAAACATGACACAGAGCGTTACAGCGGGCTGATGGACAAAAAAAAAAAGGAAAAGAAAAAGCAAGAGATGGGGGGGAAAAAGAGTGCACTCAATTTATGTTCGACAGCGGAAATGGGAAGCTGTGTGGGAGTTTAAGTGACTGAGCTTAAACAAAGCTTATCATGTAGGCTGGAAAAAAAAATAAAAATAGAGACCTGAGTGTTGGAGGCAAACCAAATGTGTGCTGTGATGTCAAAGTTCGAAAAACGCTGTTCTGACTTTTAAAGCAAATCAGTTCCACTTTGATATGAGTTCATGTGGACATTAAACCGGCCTTCTAAAATATTAATCTATGAGATAAAAAAAAAAAGCAAAATCTAACAGGTAACAGAGAGAAGTAGAGAGGACGGTTGGTAGATTAAAAAGAAAAAAGAAGCACTCACAGTACTCACGGTGACTCTGAAAGGGGTGGCAGTGGTGGAGGAGGCTTCCATGGCGGTGGCGTTCTTGTCCGAGGAGCCTGGCATGCTGCGGCGGCGTCCCGTCCTCTCCGGAGGAGACTCTGAAGACACAAAGAAGGTTTTGTTTTTTGTTTTTTTTTAATCCTTAACGATATTTAAAGCTGGCACAATTTCTTTCAAAGTACATTTAAATGACGTCTTTGATTTCTGTGAGAAATGCCTGAAAAGGAAAAGATGGCAATTAGCAAACTACAGCAAATCTTTTAAAGACACAGTGGATTCATTCATGTATTTGACAGCGGTATTTTAGCTTTAAGTATAATAAAGCTACCATAATTCTAGCATTAATCTAACTACATGCTATTTTTTTTCATTTTGCATTTAAAGATTGAAGTGACTTTCATATTGTTGAGTAATTAGAAAAAAAAAAAACTAAATGTTCAAGTTTGTAAGCTTCATCTTCCATGTTCAGTCACAAAGAAAGATTCGGTCATTTCAATTGAAGTATTTTCATCTCAAACTGACATTTTTTTCCCCTAAATATTTGTAAACCATTATAAAGCATGAAACTATGAAAATGTTTATGAGGCATGATCAAATATTTATTTAATATTCACTCAAGAGCACAACATGCACTCAGGTATGCATAAGAAATAAGTTATTGAGAGGAATATAAATAACTACATAATAGATTTTGTACTTTTCAGAAGAATGAACCATAGCTGAACACTGCTGCTGTGCACTATGGGTCACGTAGTTATAGCACAGCCTAACAATGTATGAATTTATTAGTCCAAACTACAGTGTGCAGTCATCTGCGATTTGATGCCTAATTCTGGAACCTGTGCTGCATATTTTACCCCCCTTTTCTCTCTCTCTCTCTCCCTGTCTGTCCATTTTCTGTCTGAATATAAAGCTCTAAAAGCACCACAAAATAAAGTGGAAAAAGGAAGAGTTCTTAAGGTTGTGCGGAAACTGCAAAGAGCTTGTCCTTTTGTTGGCTTGAGTGGATTTTTGCTCTTCAAACTCCCAACTGATGTGACATCCTCCTTTCAGGACTATCTGAGGAACTGCCATTGCCAGACGAAAGAAATAAACAACAAACAGTGAGGAAAAAGTATATAAAAATTCGAAAAAGAACCTGAAGAGGGTGTCGAGCTGCGACCCGAACAGACAGATGCAGCCAGAAGCCTGAGCGTTACACGCCTAGATTTTGAAAGAGAGTTGGCAACGCTTCAAAAGGTAACTCTTATTGTATTGTTTGCTTGGCTATCTTATTTCATTTCTGCAGTCCAACTTAGACCTGTCTTTGTACAACAATAGTAGAAAACAAAAAAAATGTTTGTACAATTTTAGTGTCTAATAGTTTGACATAATATTTTCCAGTTTGACAGTAAAAAAAAAAAAAAAACGTTTCCAAACCATCTGGACAAACATGTGTTTTTATATTAGAGTTTGTTAGTCACACATTCTCTTTCTGAAACGGTTCTGTCAACAAGATGTAGGAAAAAGGAAATATTCAGAAAATAAAAATAAAAAATAGGGAAAAGGCTTAAAAAAAAAACAATATGGTGTCTGACCATTATGAATGTGTACTGAGAGTGTCCTGGAGACATGGGGGGGTGGGTGTGCGTGTGTATGTGTGTGTAGGGAAGCTACAGATCTGGACATGCCATTGAGGAATGTTACAGTCATCCAACATGCAAGTCTTCACATATTTCAGTTTTCTCTGCTGCCTTCTGACTCCAGAATAGAAAACAAGAAAAAAAAACCACACAAGCATCGCAATATTTCAAATGTATGCCTTGCTTAATTTGTATTAAAATAGCTCTAAATAAAATGCAGAATGAGAGCCACAAGTTTTGATATGGTGCAAAAGTCTGTCCACATTAAAGTGTTCACGCATGGTCACAGCATCAATCCGGCAACGTCAAATTATTTTAAATACGTTTTCAACAGTCTGTAACCACTAAGTGAATTAACGTGGCAGTGTTTGAGGAGGGCGTGTTAGTGTGTTAATAATATATCCTTATTATACAACAAATCCTCACACACACGGACACGTTAAGACACACAGCGTAATCTTTTGGCTTCAGGAGGCATTACGCTGGCTTTTCTTTATTTCTTGCAGACTTACAGTAACGCTGCCTGCCAAGATCGCACAAAATCATGGCTACGGGTTGGTGCAAAACCGCTGAAATCTTTTTGGATTTTCCATGTCACCATAGGGCAAAATGAAAATGACAGCGAGGTAAATTTATCATCTTGTAGATTCGTAACTGAAATAACTCACGCATATCTATTCAAATGCACAAATTATCTCGAGTTTGCCATCTTATGCTGCCATTACTGTTGCAGCGCTTTGACTTGACCCCGGCTTATGCAGCTGCTGAACTTTCCCACGTTCTGTCATGTAACAACCACAACTTTCAGTGTGTTTTTGTGGGCATGGCACAGCCGCACCTACCAGGACATATCCATCCACTTAAACTGCCAAGCCGGGTAGGGAGAGCAATAATCAAGGAAGCAGCTAAGTGAGCCATGGCAAGTCTGGAGGAGCTGCACAGGTCCATGGCTCAGGTGAAAGAATCCACTGACAGGACAAGTGAGTTGTGCACTCCACAGTTCTGGGTTTTATGGAGCAATTGCAGAGGAAATACATTTTTAAAAGAAACCATTTAACTGTTTTGCAGTTTTTTTAACCATGTTGAGAAAGTAAACGTAGCACAAAGGTAGCAGCACAAATCAACCTGAAAGGACCATGGCGATGAGGAAATATAGTGGTGGCGACCTTTTGCTGCGAGGGTGGTGTTCTTTAGCAAAGACAGGGAAGCTGGGCAGAGTAAACTGAAAGACAAAAGGAACCAAATACCAGCAAGAAAACCTGTTAGAGGCTGGTGAACAGTTGGGACAATGAGGTCATCTGGTAGCTTTTAAATGAATCCATCCCTGCAGGTCCGTAACCAGGCCTCTGCCAAACTTGACAGCTTGCTGAAGAGGTAATTCAACCGTTTGATTCAGGCGTGTTGGAAAAAGGACGCATCTAATGGCTGGAGGACAGTCACTGTGAAGGAATGAAGTTGGACACCCCTGGTTTAGATCAACATGAATTTGTGCGTTAAAGTGTCCTAGTCAAAGTCTGGAACTAAATACACCTGATAAAATGAGCCAAAATAAGAACGATGTTGTTCACAGACAATCTGTCAGAGCTTGAGCCAGTTTGCAAACAAGTGTGCAAAACTTTCTTTGAAATCCAAATAAATTACATTAAGTTTTGGGGTTCTAACAAAATAAAATGCTAAAATGTTTAAAGTTTTTAATAAATCACTATCTAAGCTTTTCACTAGCATGGACATAACAAGCTTCGTACGACTTGATCAGCTTATTAAACATTTCTCAGTCCAGAAACGTATATATGTTTATCAAGTTGAGCTCTATTGTCTGCTGTCTCGCAGGCTGGTTGGTGGTATTGAAGCTAAAGAGCAAGCAAAGCACAAATCCATACATTTTTCTCAACGCAAATACAGATAAATTAATAAATGATACTCTGTGATATTTGTTTATTTATTTATTTATTTTAACTTAGCATGTTGGGACATCTGAATAATCTTAATTTGTTCTGCGTCTGTATGGAAGATTTGAATTTACGATGTAAGAGTTTGGAAAGAGGACATTCATGACTTAATGTAGAATGACAAAAACTCAGGAGTTGATAATAATTATCCAAGAGTTACAATGGATTTGGGTGTTCAATTTTTAGAAGTCTCCTTTGAAATCAAAGTCAGGCGCTGAGGAGTGTGAACCCAATCAAAATAAAATCCATCTTTATCTTCAGTCACGGCGCACAACTCACTCAGTGATTGCATTCCTGTCGCTTTCCCTCCTCGAGACCAACAACTACAGTGGGACTGAAATTTCCGCTGCCATGACAACAAGACTTTTTAATCCTTTCAAATCAAGAACTCATTCATGAGCAAATAAGGCTGATTAAGGTAATTATCAGCCCTGACGGAGTAAAGTCTGCAATGCAAATTCTCACACTCGGCCGTCAGCAAATTCGCCCCTCTGGGGGCTTCATTTGGCGACAGAAAACTCCCTGCTTGTGCACAGCTGGCTGCTGTTGGCGCTCAAAGGCAAACCAAACACATGAGCGCACATCGTGGAGCTGTAAAAAAAAAAAAAAAAGGACTGCCGAGTGCAATTGCGATACAGGTTTCCACATGCTCCGGCCATCTGACTGCAATAAATTTCCGCAAATGTACGGAAAATTGCCGCTGCTGTGTGAGGCGCTCCCGTTGTCGGCTCACACAGCCACCCAGACAGACAGACAGACAGACGGAGAGAGAGAGCAGACTTGTTCTCAATAAAACCTAAATTAAAACGCATCGTCTAATGTGACTCCTGGGGAAAGGGGTTTGATCTCAGGGAACATTTCCTGTTTATGGAGGTGTGTGTGTGTGTGTAGCAGTTGTGTGCGGCCTTCAGATCTCAGATGGTGTGTGTGTGTTTAGAGTATATCTGCAGTTTAAAAGGGTCAGAGTGCCCACAGGCAGCTGCTGTTGTTGTGGAAATTCCAAGTGTGATAGCCTTGAGATCGTTAACTGGATGCTTCCAGTCAATCCTTCCCGTCGTTTCCCTGATCTTACAATTGCTATTCTTCTTTAGTTAAATCAATGTTTCCTCCTGCTTTAAGGATAACCTCTGTCCTTTGCCCCTGTCCACACAAACACAGGCGTATTGCAAACAAAACTAGTCCAGCTACCTCTCATCTCTATGCGACTGTGGAAAGGAAAAACTCGGGAAAAAAAGTTCATTTCCATGGGAGATGTCTGGGATTTCCTCTTGATTCGTTTCTCCAGAAACCAGATACTACATTCATTTTAATCTATAAGTGACGTCAGCTTTATTGCCACCTATTGCTTTTAACTGGTATACCAAGATTGCTGTTGTGACGTCTGCTTTTTCTTCCGCATAGAAATATATTTTTAAACATGGATAAGTGCATTTTGGGTGTGTGAAAAGTATTGCTTTTACTCTTTAACACTGCACATTAGAGACTCTAGCTTTCATAAACAGCTTTCAGCCTCCTACAGGCTGGTGCGCTTTAGGTCGATGGAACTTAGAGGCCATGTATCGCGTTTGGTAAAAAAAAAAAAAAAAAAGATGGTGGCAGAGAAACCTGGGAGTTAAGCCTGTGCGGACTCACTTTTAAAGAACATCTGACACTCTTTCTCCGAAGAAAATATTCACCTCCCTGCTGGGTTATATATTTCTTCATTAGGTATGAAGATGGTAGCAGCAGGTGGCTAAAATAGCTAAGCAGCCCGAATGCTGGAGGGGCTACAATCTTTATGCTAATCTGAGCTCACCGCCTGCTGTTTCCAGCTTCATATTTAATGTGATGACTTGTTTTGATATTCTGTTTAAAGAGAGGTGAGTAGGAACATTTCTCTAAAAGCCTCAAAGAGAGTTTAAGGCTGGTGATCCACTCTGGAGTGAAGGAAAAGCGTTTTTTTTTTTTCTTCTTTTCTATGCAAAGTTGTAATATTCAATTTAAATTCAGTAATATATTACAGGTCAGAGAGTATATATCCTGAGGACTTCCTGAAAGGATGTTCTCTGCCAAGAGACTAAAACCATCAAACTCTTCCTCTTATGCCTGAGCAGGACTTTCACTCGTTCTGACTGCTAAAAAGATAAAAGAATATATCCTCCTTAGTCAGAAACACGTAAGAAACCTCTCGTATTCATCACTTCAGTCCCATACGTGGCAATGTGTTAAAAGTAATGCAACACACACCTCCAATATCCCAAATTAAAGGGTAACAACTTTACAATTTTGCATGATGGCTTCCCTTTTGATTCTGTCAAAGTTATGCGCTTTGCTCATAAATGTGCTGGGAAAACATGCTATTGTGTCTCTTTGAATTATGATTTTTTTCATCCGTTTTCACTTAAGGTATGGGCTATACTAAAATGCTTTGAGATAAAGGATGAAATTTAGAGGTGGCTGTAACCAAGATGTTGATGGTGTTCAATCTTAACACTTTCATGTAGAAAATAACATTAACTAGCTACTCTCTGCAGTACATGCTTGGTTGATTTCTTGGATTTTTCTTTTCATGCATCTCGAAGGAAAAAGAAAATTGAGTTGAGCCAGAATTGGAAACGTATCAGATTTTCGTTTGCTGGTTAATAACTCCTTTGGGTTTTGTTGTGATGCTAGGATGCGGAAAACTACACCATAGCTTCAGTAGACGTTAACAATTTGCATCTTTATTAAAATTCCTTGGCCTTTGGCAAGAGTTCGGGATGTAAGACATCTAAAAGCACAAATACATGCATAATCGTAGCATTAGAGTGCAGCCAAATAGCAATTTAGTCTTTTGCTGGTTGGCAATTAGCACACCAACTATTACATAAAAGTGGGATTTCAAAATAACTTCGCAATGGTCATGAACCCCTACGGAGAAAGAGCAATTATCGCCCCAGCCGCATACACCTGAACTCTTGAGCAGGCCTTCATGTCGTTTACTTCATGAGTGACTGTACAACCAACCAACCAACCCACCAGATCACAAGAAACAGTGAATTGGAGTTATACCAAAAACAGTCCAGGTAAGACACCCTGACACCACATCTTTATTCCCGCTGACTCAGCACGTGTTACACACCGACATCCTGTCAGATAGCCAGTTGTGGAACAATAGAAGGGCAGAATGTCAAACGAGCCTGAACTTGACAAACAACATGAAACAAAAGGGGTAATGGTGAGATGATGATTCATGGTGAGAGTTGTGATGTGATGTTTCCATGACTTCACCACAGCAAACCACCTTTTTTAAATGAAACGGCTATAACCAAAAACTGATTCAGGTGTGTCGTTTCTCAAAACAGAATATGGTGTTTTCTCTTATTTAATAACTTATTTAAACTTTGAATATATCCAGTCTTATTTTGTTTCTCTCTTTTTTTTTTCATTTCACGTCTTAATGTTTTAAATGGTCAGGGTTTCTTTATTTTTCTCCACATTGCCATACAGCACCGAACTGATTTGATGCAGGTCATCCTACAGAAAATCTGCGTAGCTGTCGTAATTGGTCAATATTTTGAAGAGAAAATGCTGTTTGTCATGACATTAAACAAGTCCCACTTGAATGTGAACGACTGCTGCAAAGTGGGTGTACTTGTGGAGGAACTTTGGTCATTTGCTGTAGATAAAGTCACACCGTCATGATATTTCCGCTGATAAAAGAGGATTTAAGGAAACACGGCACAGTAGAGCTGTTAGAAGCTCCTATCTTTGTGGGGATCACTGATACGTAATGTTCTTCTTTCCCCCTACCTTAAAGTTTTTGTACCCTCCATATTTATTGACAACACTTGCCAATATAAGTATACTTTTTTACTTCTGGTACAATAGTATTAGCACACTCCCTTATTTGAAGATTTTCTGTAGAGTATGACTTCAAATTCTGTGGGGAAAACAATTCTATTTTGTTTATTTGTTTTCATGAAATATATCTAAAATATCCAAAAGAAAAGGCATCTTGGGAAGCCAAAAACACCTAGGCGTACTGATGCTTGACACCATATCGGCTGGCGGTTGCAAAGCAGCCAATCCAGAAGGGGCAATTGTTTCCCTTGATGCTGATTGGCTGTACCCCCAAGGACGAAGATACGATTTTAGCTTCTGTAATATCTAAGACAGTTTACAGTGTGCGTATTAATGCATATTAAGGTATATTCAGTGCTTTGTCTAGTAAAATAAGCATTTTAATGGAGATCTCAAGTATTTGCAGGTCTTAGGTATATGCTGTGATTCCTAACCTCTGCGAATACAAAAGGTTGACTACGGTATCTTTGGAGATCTTTATATACCTCCCTTGTAATCCTTCACACTGTGTAGTGGCAAAATAAACAAATTTTTATTGTTGTTTACATTTTTAACCATTGCTCTGACTGCAGATATGGAAAAAACTCCAACAAGTAGCTCTATTTTTTTTTTAGAGAAAGTACCAGACAGCTCAGCACATTTGATTTATTCCAATGATATGTTTTCTTGTATTGTAAATGAGAAATGAAAGTCAACTACATAATTTCAGAGTTATTTGGTTTAGCTCAGAACTTTTAAGTTGCGAACCATGAGCATGGATTATTCAGCATTAATCTGCTTGAAAACGACATTCGAACACGCTCTCGTGGAGGATGAACTTATGGATATACTTCAATTTAAGGGGTTCTGGAACATTCATTGTTTTTTGGGGGGAGTTTTCCCAGCATTAGCCCCATTAACTCCAACAGGAAGTGTCAAGCACTTCAACTGCTAATTAATTCACCGTGTTCATAAGCTGTCAACAGTTTTGTGGTTGCCAGTGGAAAACTTTTAAAGAGTATTTAACAGTTTTCTGTCATGTGGTGAGATCAAACAAAAGCTGAAAGTGCTATAAAGTCCTTCTGAACCTAATTGACCAATACAGCAGATGAGAAATGCTAAGCCATGGTTGTAGATTAAATATGAAATCTATTACTAAGGCAGAAAGAAAAAACTCATATTGAACGTTTGAGTACAGAATTGTGTTATCAGCAGCAGTGTGACTCTGCATTTCAAGATGTCTGTCCCCTCAGGATAGAGAGAGACGACATCCACAGAGCATGCTGACTGTTCTTTTGTAATGACAGAAGGGTAAAACCAGAGGAGATTTCAAACACACACGCACACACCTCTGCACACGCACGCACACAAACATACACAGAGTTTCTTTGGAACAATGAAATGTGCAGGAAAAAATATAAAAATAAAATCATAGGCTGTCAGGTTGTGTTTACCCCGTTCTCTCTACCTGGGTGAGTGTCTGTCCTGACTCTTATCTGAGTCCTTTGCACATTAAAGCGCCGTTTTATTCTTTTTTTTTTGTTTTGTTCCCCCTCTCTTCAGCTACGTAACAACCGGCTGGCGGCAGTGATAAAATCCAGGCTGCCTTAGGAATATCTGCTGTGAATCAATTTCAGTCGCGCAATCCTCTGAAAGTCGATGGAGCTGTTTCGCATGCGGTGACTTGCAAAAACCCCGAACCTTTTTGTCTCTTTTTGAAATGTTACAACCACAAGCCTTAAATCCGTTTCATTAATATTTCCTGTAATAGATCAACACAAATGAGTGCATAATTGCAAAATTGAACAAGAGTGAATTAAGATCCACCTATAACACATGTGAAAAGTGGCACAATCCAACATATAATCACCATCTAAGTTTATAACAGATGAGAACCGACAAGATTTGCTGCCCACTTAATCGGAGAGCATGAATCACAAAAAAAAGCTACTTTGAGACCAACAGTAAGTCTGGAGGATGGAAGAATTTGTTGACATGAACTTTATTAGTCATAAACACATCTAAATGCAGCCTTTATAAAAGAGGAAGTGGAAAATTGTTGTTAAAAAAAAAAAAAAAAAGCCAGCTGAAGTTTTTCACAAACCATGTAGATAAAATGGTTTGTTTGTGAAAGAAGTTGCTTTGGCCAAACAAGAACAGAATTATATGTTTTGTCCAGAAACTAGGTCTCTATTTATATGAATACTTTTACAAGGCACTGCAGGCCAGTTTTAATCTCAAATTTGTAAAAAAAAATAAAATAAAATAAACGTGAGAAGTTGTTCGTCTTTCCATATGAGTGGAGACAAAATTCTGTTAGCACCAAGCTACAAGGCCAGCGCTGGACTTTTGACCTCTGGGACACGGTATTTACTTAGCGCGGGGGTGATGGGGTGATAAAGAGGTGCTTCTCCGTCTCCTTGGAGCAGCTCTATGAACACGAGGGAGTAAGAGAGTAAAAGAGCCAACAAAACCCAGAAGTGCATACATAGTCAACGTTCATTTAACTTTCTGCAAACACAGAGCGCACAGGCTCAAAATAAAAATAAAATAGAAAAAAATACCACAGTAAAGGAGATTTACGCTAAACAGCCACCGATTTAAAAGCAGAAAGAGCAGAAATGGGAAGTTGATAGCTGACACTTATAAATGCATTCTGTCCCAGAGGCATCTAGCGAGAAGGACTCCGCTTCATGTTTGGTTTGGCGCAGGCATGTCTTTGTCTGCAGTTTGTCATGGGAAGTCACAGGGAGAAGAAGTGGAGCACAGAAGAAGGAAGTTGCTGTTTATATAGAGGGCGACACAGCAAGCTGCATTCCTTCTGCTGCTGCTGCACAGAGATCCATCTGACTTCATCACCAGCTTGTGAAAATGTGAAGGAAACACCACAAACACTTGGTGTCAGTGGATGACATTTCCATCAGACACGTCTAATGATTTTTTTTTAAGCAAAAGGTTGTATTTTTAAAGTAAAACTCCCACCATATCTGGTTTATAAACACATCTGCCCACAGCTTGTGCTTTGATGGGCTTTGGCTGAGTTAAAGACAATCAAATAAAAGCTGAAAAAAAAAAAAAAAAGATATGCTTGAGTTCACAAATAAGTAAGCATGTAATTCCTGCATTTTCTGTTGGAATTACAACTGCTATCTCTATCAAAATACATGAAGCCTATTTTTGTTATTTTTATGTGTCAGTCGTAGAAAAAAAACATAACTTGGACTTACTGATATTTGGACAAGGTATTGGCCAGAAAAACTCTGAGTGGTGAATCAGTACATACTGTGCTCTTGATATTCTCACAATGTTTTCCTCATTCTCTATTAGGCTTGAAGGAAGAAAACAATATAACTCGATGATTATTTCCTTTTGTTTCCCTTATCCTTCTCATCTTGAGTTGACATGTAATTTCACTTGATTAACTTCATCCTCATGTTATACTCGTTCGGCACCATCTCAAAAACTGCAGCAGAAATCCTCCCAACAGCACAGCATTCAGTCCACCATAGAAATTAGCAACAAAACTTTGAGCTTTAACAGAAAGAAAAAAAAAAAACTGCGGAAAACGTGAAGAACAACCGAACCGCCTACCACCAACGCCTGGCCTTTCTGGGACTGTTTTATTCCATCAAGAGCCCAACATTAAAACTACAACATGAGTCAGGCTGCCTTCATTTTCCTTACAAGTGTTTTGATTATTCTTTCAGGCTTAAGATGTATTACTTCGAACTGGTTAAAATCTCAATGATAATAATGAAATAATAAAATTATAGCTTGTCGTCATGCAGTTTATGAACATTGAACAGGTTAGTCAATTTTGCGGTGTTCTGAAATCATGACTGCGTGGATGTTTAATTGCACAGAACAAAAAAAGAAGCAGCAGAACTGAACCTCTTATCCTGTTCTAATCCAATGTGATGAATTGATATTGTGAGTTTTATACCTAAATCTCAGTTATTGTAAACTATTAAATTTGACAGCTGGTAGCAATTAAATTTTAAAATTTTAATTTGTTTATTTTCTGCTCTGATATACTGTGACTGAGTATAAAACCATTATTTATATGAACAGTGGTTGCAGTATACAATAAACATTAATTAATGTCTAGTGAAAGTACAAAGTTATACTAAAATGTTTCAAATTTGTAATCTCCAGTAAGAAAATAAACCAATTGAGACAGAATTGAATTATATTGGTTGGTTTCAAACACATTTGACCAGACTGAAAAGGGGAATTTTTTTATTTAGCTTTTTTTTGCAAAAAGACACAACTGGTAATTCATTAACACGGTTACAACTTTCTGATGTATGCATGTTAATGGAAAGTTTAGTAGAAGAAAAAATGCTGACAAAAATGTGTCGTGATTCCTGCACAAGCAACAGGGATCACGACACAGACTACACCTGTTGCATACCTTGTGTTAAGCTACTTTATAACTTCAATGCAAAGTTTTGTGGCAGCCATGTTATCTGGCGGTTCTGGTCAAATGCGTTTTCTCAAATCAGCACTCCGGGGCAATGGGGAAATTTTAGAGCATGGCCTGCTTCCCTGTGCTGACACGCTTTATGGAAAAGCAGATTTGCCTGTGAGGATAGGACTTTGCACCTACCCTCACAGCCAAAATTACAAATGATCATGGCATCACTGTGCTTCATTGAACCAGAAAACCAACCTGACCTTAGCCAAATGGAGAAGCTAAGGACTATTGTCAAGAGGAAGTTAATGGACCATAGAGCCAACTATGCAGATAAGCGGAAAGCTAACATCGAAACAATATCATCTGCTTCCTCACCTCAGCAAGCACATGCAGGCTGACTGCCTCCATGGCACTCTGCATTGACGCAGTAACTCAAAACAAGCCTCCAGGCAGATACTGCACACAGCAAATGGGCGCACAATTTAATCGGCTAATATTTCTGCATCAAACATCCTGATTATAATCAGCCTTTTGTAATATTCAAATTTTCCAAGAAACTATTTTGGTTACTCTTTAGTTGTAAACTTCTCTATTGTGAACAAATCAAACAGATAAAATAATATCACTCTGTTACAAAACTACATGAGCTTCACCTTTTTAATTTATTCAGATGCACGTCTAAGAAAACTGGGGGGGATTTAGAAGTGGTTGGACAGCACTACACTGTGAATGCGGGATGGTGTTTTCTATCCTTTGTTCCCAAACCTGTGAGACTTTACCGGCTTGAGCGGTCAGCCAATGTAAACAACATGAAGGATGTAATTTGGTGTCAAAAATATTTCAGGCTGGTAAAAACCACGGTAGCATCCTTGTTTTTACATAATGCAGGATTTCTCAGTCGCCTACTGTTTTGCAACTGCAATATGTCGAAAGGCAATTCAATAATGACGAGTTATCGTAGTATTCCTATAGTCCCGCAGCCATTTCTCTGAAATTGTTCTTCGTCTCTGGAATGTAATCCGCACGGATTTCTACGGATTAGTGGGATTATCCTGCACCTGTCCTTCTGTTATTGGACTCTTTTGGGTGCTTAGACAGACTGTGTCATCTGGCCCTTCTTGATGACTCATGCTGAGGGGAAAGAGCACATGCAAGGGCACAGATTTCAGAAATGAGAGTGAGATCACAGAGTAATCCCTGGTTAAACACTGAGATGATGACAAAATTCTGGTGGTTTCACTTCAGCCACTTCACAGCTGAACTAACCTTTCCTTGCCCTTCGTATTAGAAATTCTTCTATTGGTTTTTTGTGTACTTATGCACAGCTGAAAAGCAGATAGAAAACACCTTTCCTCTGTACTTTTATTGGTTCAAAGTCAAACCAACGGTCAAACTGCCTCTGTTGGCAATCGAGGGCTTTGTTTTTCCCAACCCGTCCTTAATCTTAGAGAGGCTGCTCTAAAACAAACCACTAAAACATATAAAGACACTGATCTGTTTCCGAGCAAACAAGAACAAAAAAAAAATAGATTCCATCAGTGAACATGTTGAGGATTCGAATACAGCGCCACTTCCAACGAGTCACTTCCTTTGTCTCCATCTTATTAATGTTTACAGCAGATTAAGAATTTGGGAGTTCAACCAAGACTGTTCGTTTCCTTCCTTTATGTGTTTGGGTGCGAATGTGAATGAGTCACAGTGATTATCGGTGATGTTTTCACCATGTTCTCCATCTCGGCATTAATTCTGTCCGTATTTCCCATCAGCCCAAACATAAACACACGCGCACAACCCCAGACGCACTTGACTGAAAGTCTAAACACTCCAGCTGACAGAACAAAAGCAAGGTGCAGTGCGCCAATCACAAGTGTTTCTTGGTAACGACCCATTGAGGATATAATTATGCATAATAACTGTCAGCAGTGATGCATTATTGAGCCGTTACTGGGAAAATCAAATAGTTTTCCCCAAGCTGCAGACAGCTTGTAGAAAAGTATTTGTTTTGTGCCAGTTTAACTTTGAGTGATCATAGTTGGTGCCCTAACTTGAACTCTCATAAAACAGTCAATATACCCAGAAAGCATTAGCAACTGCCATATTGTTTTGCCTCATTGTCTTTCTTATTACTGCTGAGAGTACAACTTTCTCTACCTCAGTTTTTCTTTTCAACTCCTAATGTTCTGATCCAAACAACAGTGCTAGACCCCGAGTGCGAGATACTGGATCACACTGAACATTTCCCTCCTGTGTGTCTGCTATTCTCCTTTTTTGAGATAAGTAGGGTTTTTGCATGTCAATGTCATCATCCACGGCAAAGTGGAGGAAACAGATCCCGAGCGGTGTTCAGGGGTGAGCCAAAAGCACACAAGATCTTCCATTCACAGATAACAATGAGCGTGTATGCACATGGAATGAAAACAAAAACACATGAGCTCATGCAATCTGATCTGCGAAACAGGCAGCCAGGCTTTCATAAGAGACTGCAGTAGCTTTCTCAAGATAGAAACACAGAACCGGGCCTATGGCGCATTTCTATATTGTCCTGCTGTGATGAATGTTGGTCTCAGCATTATACAACTTGCTTCAGGCGAACTGAAAACGTCTTTACAGACGAAAAAAACTCTAATTTCTTTCCCACACACTTATTTCAACTGGTTAGATAACACATTGAAGTTGGATAGAACTTCATGCTGCAATAGCTTTTGTTTATGATGTACTGCAGCCTTGGAGGAAACTAGATTAGACTGACGTTGAGAGAATTCAAAAGTCCACACATAGTTGCTCATAAGACATAAATGATGCAGTTATTCATGCAGAAAGAGCACCAACCAAGTACTGAGTTCACAGAATTGAAGATAACTCCTAGAAACATGACATTTTGGTTTAAAACATCCTCTTTTATTAATCTATTTTATTGATCTAATTTTTTCGGATTTCAGTTATCTGTAGGCCATAATCACCAAAAATACAAGAAATAAAGTCTTGCATATTTCACCCTATGTGTAGTGAGTCTATATCAGGTTTCCCCCAGTGTATTATAAGCCTGGCGTGCCACCAGTCTTTACTTGTAGCCCCAGCAGGCTTATCATTGCTTTTTTATTCATTTATTTATTATTTTTTTTAATATTTGCATTTTTTTTAAAAACTTTATGGTTGGTGTTCAGATATTAATCTTTCAATCATCCAATAACACATAAATATCAAGTGATATTTTCAAATTTCCGGTCAACTTTAAACATTCTTTAACTCAAAATCACAGCGGACTGCTGAGCTCCACAACCACCGGGCTTAGCACATTTAATTTCCTGAAAGGAATTCGCATTCTCAGACATATCTACGAAAATATTCAATCATTGTTGGGTTATCCGAGAAGATGTGCACTGGCCTGTGTATTTTCAAGAACATGCCAATAGCATTTCAACTAAATGAGACGGAAGCGGCACTCGATTGGGTTATGTTCACCTATATATTTTTGTGAACATTTGTACATGCACGTTCTTAATTTTATCCAACGTAACTGCCATATTTTATGACAAATCGATATGAGTTGGCGTCGCTTTAAGTTTACAGTACTTAATTTTTTGCACGTTTCTCGGTTACCTCTGAAGTAAATTCAAACAAATATGCCTATTTGTATGACTTGTAAAAGTATGTATAGATGTTAATCTTTGCCAAATTGTATCATATTACAACAAACTTCATTTTGCTGAGATTTATATGCGACAGACCAACATAGGGCAGCAGAATTTTGTTTTAAAGTTGTTACAAATAAAAATCTCAAATGAGATTTGTATCCAGCCCTAAGGAAAACCTAACAATTTCGCTTCTTGACAAAATAGGGGAAATTTCAAGAGGCATAAGTGCTGCCATTTTTGTTAAAAAAACAAACAAACAAAAAAAAAAAAACAGTAACCTGCACATGTTGAGCAGACAACTTACAAATGATGTCAGTGATGAGAAGCTCAAAGAAATAGACTTTTTGCAGTACTGTCCAGAATTACTTTAAATTACAAGGACGTCTAGGGAGACGGTCAAATTTTATTACTACAAAAAAAATTTTCCCAGTATCACACAAACCAAAAGGATTTTTTTCTTTTTAAAGAAACTTCTCCTTCATCTGGATACAAGCTGCTCTGCTGTGTGTTACTGTTAACGCGTGCTCACCGTGTTAAAAGTTTTCGTGGAGGGAGCCTGTGCTTACCCACAAAAATCAAGACATAGAGCGTCTCTGTGAGTGTCTTTGTGTCCAAGCTCCAACACATGTGTGCATGTGCTCTTTAGACCAGTGAATGATAGAGTGGGGAGACTTCAAAGCGCCACTTTGATCAGAGTGCAGACGCTCAGCACAGGCACCACCACGTTCTGCTCTCCTCCTCATGACTGGGGCCTGACTTCGTCCGTTTCTGGCTACAGAACGCAGCCACAGTTTTACTTTGAACTTGAAACTGACGAAGCCTTAATGCAAAGAGTCGATTTGATCCACATGCTGGAAGTTTATATTGATTCTTGTTAAATAAGTCTATTTCTCAGGACGTTGTTGGAAACAGCTCAGCGTTTTATTTTGTATAAGTGACTTCATCTGGTAAAATAAGTTTGTGGATTCATAAGCCGGGATATAAAGGTGTGTGCCTTAAGTGTGATACTCTGAACGCTGCTTCTCAGTAATAAAAGAATCTGTTCTTAAGCTGCTGTTTTTTTGTTGAAAGCATCACCTAATTATGGCTCTCTGACATTCACCTAACAAGACTTGACTACACAAAAGAACTTTTAAATTGGATATGAGGAAACATTTTGGATACTCTGTTAAAATACAACACTTTGAAAGAGTGACAAATAATATATGACAGATTTGTAAACTTGTTGAAGAATAAAAGAAAAAAAGTTTGAGATTATGAAATTGTGTAATTCTGCACTGAACAGAGATTTGTTAAAATATAGCTGGACATTCACTAGGCCTTTATTCCATATGGCCCACCACCCAGGGCGGCATAGCCGGGTGGGTGAAAGGCGCAATCAAGAAAAGAAAAGTAATCAGTAACTTGTAAAGTAGTATTACGCCAGGGTATTTTATCTTTCCAAGCCAAATTTTCTTTCAAACATTTTGGATGTGCATAAAGATCTGCAAATAGGTAGACCATTAGCAAATAATTTGGAATCATGTTCTATTAAAATACACTTTAAAAAAAATCTACAAATTTACCAATACTGATCCACAAACTGGCAAGGGTCTAGTGTACTAGCTTTGTAGAGCACTGCAAAAAACAACAAAATCTTACCAAGTAATTTTGTTCTGGTTTCTAAAGTAAATATCTTACTACACTTGAAGTAGTAAGATATTTACTTAAAAAGTAACTTTTCAGCGAGATATCGCGGCTTGTTATAAGTAAATAATTCCTTAATATTGATGAAACATTACTTGTTCTATTGGCAAACAAATTAACTTATAATGTGGGAAAATGTCTTGTTACAAGTTAAAAAAATCTGCCAACGGAAATAAAACTTTTTCCATGAATATTAAGGAATTATTTACTTAAAACAAGACTCTGTATCTTGCTAAAAAGTTACTTTTAAGTTTTGTATTAGTTCGTATTTGCTAAGACATCTGCACTAGAAACTTGACAAAAAAATACTGGGTAAGATTTTGTGTTGTTGCAGTGAGGGGACTGAGACTGATGGGACACAGGGCTGACTTGCTCATGTCTCCATTCTTGCAAGAACATACACTAATTCTATTTGTCAAAACATAAAAAGAAGCATTTCTATACTTTTTATAGACAGATTCTATAAAGCACACTTTATGTTTCATAAAGCATTTCATTGTGAATAAATCAAGCTGGTTGGTTGACACATTGTCTCATCTTGTCCATTTTAACTTCGTTTTGCACATCCATCTTTCTTCGGATCTGGATGTATTGGGAAAACGTTACTATTTAGCATCTAAATCTAATTTTAGATACTAACTAAAGATTTCCTTTTGAATCAAATTTGAACCTAAACAGTCTTTCAACTCAGAAATGGTCTGTTGGGAGGTTTTGATTACACAAAACTCAATATTCAGTTTGATCTTAAAGGGAAATTAGTCTGAACTGTTTGTCTTCTGAAAGTTTGCATCGATCCACAGTTGAGAAAAACAAAGAAAAAAAACATGCAGTTCTGTCTACATGATTCCCTGATCGGCAAGTTATGGCAGCTAGCCTGGAGGGAAAAAAAAAAAAAAAAAATCAATAGGTTCAAGATTCAGAGATACTTCTTTTTCTTATAAAAAAAAAGTTTAACAAAGCCTTGGGGATAGACTTATCACTATAATCTAGTTCAAATGCAGCCTGCAGCACCGAAAGGCAAAAAAAACAGAGCACTGAACAAACAGATTGCCGGAGGATCCAGACTTAAAAGAGAAGAAGTATTTATACAGAGCAGAACACTGCTCTGTATAAATACTTTTATTTGCTGCTGACACCAAAAATAATTGCAGGAAAAGCACCCGAACAGGGTGGAACTCTGCTAAACTGAGAGCTGTCAAGAAGCAGTGGCACAGCAACGTGATGAGAGCATCATCACTTTGTGAACGGTCACACCAAACTGTTATCTCTCACCAGAGCTCACAGTCAGGCATCTGCGACAAAGTAGTATTGCTGTGGACTTCTAAAAGAAAAAAAACAAAAAAAAAAAAAAGCAAAGAAGTTGCCCTGTGCACAAAATGTACATTTTCAAAAAAAAAGACTATTTAGTTCCATGCCTCAACAGGGTATGTTCTCTTTTCATACTCTGACAAACAAACCTAATGTGAATCAGGAACAAACACACTGCCAGGAAAGGTCAAAGCATCTTGTTTTTGGCCAAACAGCAGCTGTATTTTGTCACATTTCTGAGGCAGCAGCTGTATGCGAGGCTCAATCTGCTCCTTGGTGGCTTTTTAAGCAGCAGTAGTATTTTATTACCCCTGTTGGCAGACGGCCTGGTGCGGCTGCGGGACCGGCTTCGCTGACGCTGCAGTCGGGATTTGCCCAGGAATCTGTAGTAGTACGAGGGTCTCCCGGATCCCTTCCTGGTGACCCCGGCCATGCTGTCAATCTCGAAGTGAAACTGGCTGGGCTGAAAACAAGTTCTCTTGTTCGTGTTTTTTTTTTTTTCTAAATCGGTGCAGATAAAACCCAAGCCAAGTTCTTACAAGTGCAGTCAAGTTGAGTTTATCGCAAACTTTTACTGCAGGATCCTCTTGCAGAAATTCCCCATCTACTCAGAGTCCTCATGGGTCATGTTGTATGTTGATATCCACTCCGCTGTGAAACAGTTTCGTACTGCCAAAGGAGAAAATTTAAAACCCATCAAGTGTCCACTGAGACCAGTCCCACGGGCTGTGAGCACTCTCAGTGTTTCCCACAGTGGGATCTCAAAGGCATGCTGTCCGGGAATGCTGTGTGAGCTGGTATCCTGAAAGACAGGAAAGCTGCTCCCATTCCCAGAGCAAGAGTGCTCCGAAGGAATTTTATAGAAAGTCGGACAAGACTAGTCCCTCAGTTTCATTAAGAAGTAAAGGATCCACTTGTTGCAAACTTCTATACTTCCAAAAGCACATTCCCCTCACCTCTTGTGACTCTGAGTGTGTGTGTAACAAGCAGGGGAGGAGAGAGCATGCTCTGTGGCTGAGAACAAGACAAAACTTTTGGGACATCTGCAAAACACGCAAAAGATAAGGACTTATCTGGAACGGAGTTAGCGTGACTGGCTCCAGATGCCGGCACGTCGTCGTTTTCTCCAACAGCCAGACTGACCAATAACAGGCTCACAGATGGAAGAAATCGTCCGGTGCAGCGTACAAGTCGGATTCTTAAGAGGAATCACCACACCCTACTGTAAGTGACTCCTAATCCAGTCTGAAGTTCTACTCCTGATTTTAGATTCTGTCCACTTTAGCTCGCCTCCCTGGGCAAGAAAGGAAGAATGGGAGTGACCGCCTTCTAGCAGCACATGTAAATACATTGTGAAGAGCCTCCCACAGCCAATCACAGCGGGGTCTGAGGAAGAGTGTCAGGAAGGCAGAGCATAGTCCAACAAGGGAAAAACAATGTGCATCAAAGTCTAAGAGGTGTTTGTCTTATCAGGCTTTGAATCTGAGTCCTTATAGTTATGAATTATAGTTGTTTTTGAGACTACATTTCCACTTCTCTCACTTTTGTAACCTTAAATTTTCAATGGGAAAGCAAACGTGACTCAACTCTACAGGTGATATTTTAGAAACAACCCAAAGATGCAAATTTTAGAGAGAAAGAGAGATCTTTGACAGCACACCAGCGATTGAAACCCAGAGAGGAGAAGAGCATCAGACAATCATTTTAAGTTATGTCATGTTCCCAGGGTTAAAGTTCATATTCTGAAGTAAGAAAGGAACTGAGTTACGCTGTTGTGTAGACGAGGTTGACCAACATGGACCTCTCAAGGGGTTGGCTGACAATATTGCGTTATAAAAACATACAAACATGGACAAAATTGTTGGTGCCTCTGGGTTAATGACCAAAAAGCCCACTGAAAACCTTACTGAAAATTAACCAATGAAAATCACACACTGAACTGAATGATTTAAAAAACAAACTTATGAAACAGACCTGGACAAAAACTATTGATAATTATTTGAACTCACGGATATGTTGAACTAAGGTGTGTCCTTCAAGCACGCATACAGTCAGTCTGCCTACTGAAGAGGTAACGAGTAGTCAGTGTGTTGTTTGGTGACATGGTACCACAGGAAGTTAAAGAGAGAGTTGTCCCTCAAGGTAGGAAAGAAAATTATAGACAAGCATGTAAAAGGTAAAGGCTGCAAGACGGTCTCCAAGCAACTTGATGCTCCTGTGACTACAGCTGCACTGTATATAAACATATGTATATATGTTTTTCACATATATACATATGTGAAAAACAAGCTGAAATTAAACCTTTGCAAGCAGCATTTGCACAGTTCCTACCATGCACATATCTGCTGATTGTACCTAATCAAAAAGTCTCCCTCTCTTCTGCTCCCATCGACATTAGATTTCCTTCCTTCCGTGGCTGCTCAATTGTTCATCGCGACGCTTGTTGCTACTGCGCGCATAGGGAACCATAACACTGCCTTCTGTGCAGAGTTTCTGTCATTACCTCAGCCCATAAACCTCCAGCGACATAACACAGTAGTGTGTCTGTGAGTCTCTAACGGAGGCTAGGCTCTTTGCCTCAGCGTCCACCAAGAGCAGTCAGAATGTCCATTAAGAGTTATGCATCAGCAAAATTTGCCTCTAGAGCCTCGTGTAGGGAAGTGTTTCCCAACCCTGGTCCTCGAGGTACACTGCCCTGCAATGTTTTAGAAATTTCCCAGCTTTAATGCACCTCATTCCGCTGATTGCAGTTCAGCAAAGACCTGCTAATTGAAATCACCTTTGCTGAAGCGAGGAAACACCTGAAATATGCAGGGTAGTGTGCCTTGAGGACCAGGGTTGGGAAACACTGGTGTAGAGAAGCAAACGAAATATGAAACATTTTGTGTGTCAACTTTTTGCTGCTTGGGTCATAAGACACCCAGAAGATATACTTCTATTGTTCTTTTTGTGGGGGGGGGGGGGAGAAAAAAAGCCCAGAAAAGCAAAGACAGATAAATACAAATCATGAGGTTTAGAATTTATCTCAAAAGGCATATTGGAATGTTGTCAGCTGACAACAAACTAGATATGCACGATCTTTCAGAATTGTACAAAGGTCCGTTAAAAGTCTAGAAATACAAATTGACATTGTGATTCTTTTTCCACGGTTAATGTGGCACTTATCATTTATAATTTTTCTGAAAACAAACACATCTTTGAGAAGAAAAACGTTAGGACACCACATAAACCAATATCAGGATTCAGTCTTGTGAGCACATCTGGCATCAGCGATAGTGAATCTGTTAAACATGAAAAAAGCTAAGTTGTCACAGTTTGCATTGTTTTATGAGATCCGCATAAATATGACCTGTGTTGTTTCTGTTGGACCTCTGTGCAGCATTCGACACTGTTGACCTTGACATATTGTTAAAGCGACTGGACTCTTCGGTACAGTACTTGACTGGTTCAAGTCTTGCATGAAGATCAAGGACTCCTTTGTGTGAATAGGTGACTTCTCACTAGAGTGGACAGAAGTCACCTGTGGGATACCCCAAGGTTCAGTCCTTGGGCCCCTCTTATCTACCGTAACTATGCAGATAATACACAGGTTTGCATTATAATGTCACCAGGTGACCACAATTTCATCCCAGTGCAGAGCTGCTTAGTACAAATCAAAGTATGGACTGTAACTTTTTTTCAGCTGAACAGAAACAAAACTGAAGTTATTATCTTTGGATCTAAATAGAAGCAATCAAGAGTCAGCACACAGCTTCAACTATTACAGACAATAAACTACCAAAATCTGGGTGTAGTGATGGACTCAGACCTGAACCTTCACACATACACACACATAAAGATAAACACAAAGTTGGCCTTCTACCACCTGAAGACCATTTCCAGGGTTAAACAAGAGCTAGAGTAACCCTGCATTTATCGTTAGTCACACTGATTACTGCAACAGTGTCTTCGTAGCTCTTCCTAAAAAAAGGCTATCAAACATTTGCAGCTGACCAGAATGCTGACGATCACGTTCTCGCTAAAACCAAGAAAATAGTACCTCAATAAATAGATTTTAAAATACCTCTGTTTTATAAATCACTGAATGGCTCAGCACCTAAATACATTAAGACCTCTTGTAGTCTATCAGTTGTTTACCAACCTTTACCCCCGTTTTGCTTTTCACAGTCGCAAACTTCTCCATCTCTGCTCTATGGAGGTAGCCACGTTTCAAAACATCCGCGCTTGTATCCTCCGCCATCGCCTCTGTTTACACCGGTATGTCCGTGTAGACTGCTACTGCTACCGGCTTGAACGGGCAATCTGTTGATTAATTCGAACGCTGCTGCCACCTATTGACCGGAGGCTTGTCCGTCATTCAGCATGAATAAAGACAATAATAAAGTTCCCCTGCTGTTAGCCCAAAAAAAAAAAAAAAAAAAAAAAAACAGCACAGAAACAAAACATCATGCCCAGAGGAAATTTTGGTAATCATACTCTGGGTTCACCTTTCTAAAGTTGGCACTAAACTTTTTGTCAATGTGGGCAAAACATGAACAGTAAATATCAGTCAGTTGTTGTGGCACAAAACCTACAGATGTTTATTATACCTCTTCTATACAAAAAAAAAAAAAACTCTTCAAGATGTATTTCTTTTATTTTGGAAAGGCATAGTCCAAATTCAGGACTAAATCTGACAGATTTAGTAAAACAAAGTATTAGTTTAAAGGTTTTCACAAGTAGGCGATCGTGCATCAACCAGGTTGATGCAGCTTTTAAGTTCTACTATCAGGAAAATGTGTTTGTTTTTCAGTTGAACTGCACAAGGTATACATCAGTGGAGGTCAAAACAGCTTAAAGATGATTGATTATGGTCTCAATATATATTTTTAACGTTTCCTTTACCTGAAATTTCACGAGGAGCTTGTACAATGAGAGTGATTATAGCTGCTTTTAATGAAATGACTGGACTGCATTTTCCCAACTATTTGCATGACGGCCTCTGTGGGAATTTCTACCTACAATGGGTTTCTGTTAGGCTGAGAGTTTACAGACAGCCAGAGCAGAGTGTCAGGGTCACAAAGAGTTTGCGTGCCGATACCGTACTGCAGCTGGCTTGAAAACAAAGGTGCTAGTTAGTGAGAATAGGGACGATGAAAAGCGAAGGTAGAGTTGACCACAGTACAAGCTAGATAAAACTTATGCTAGTATAAGATCCAAAACCGTTTGCAATCATTTCCTAAAATGTAGATAATTAAACACTTTCCTAATGAGAACTTGTACAAACAAGAACAAAATGTTCCTGTGTCTTTGAATGTTGGGAATAATAAAGATAGTAAAAACTAATTCAAAGCAACTATTTATTTATTTGTTTTTGCTTGCAACTGAACAGTTTAAACTTATAAAACTATTGACTACTCAAATTAAACTATAATGTCCCAAGTAGGACGCTGTCCTTGAACTGTGAATTGAATCCACAGGCCATTGTGTTTCTTTTCTTACAGACACAATTACAAAAAATCACAAACAAAAAGAGCGGCTAGTGCTTAGATTACCAGATCCATATTCAAGAAGGAGCAATCAGAAATTGGTCGTTTTTCTGAGGTCAAAATCAAAGAGGCAAGAGCCCAATGTTTGAAATTTTGTCTTTAGATAGTTCAGGACCTAAACAGCAGCTCAGACCTTCAATGATGTCATTATGAGTCTTGTTCAGTTGTTACAACCCAGAGGTCACATCCCCACTTCTGTAAGGCTGTTGTGTAGGTGCAGTAAACTTACTGTGTTCTTACTATATTGTCAGACAGTAAGAACAGTACGGTAGCATCTAAAAACTCACCAATTTATTCAAGCACGTGAATGCTTTAATACGACCACGGTAGGAATACTCATAGTAAAATGTAACAAACATGAAAAGCTGCCCAAAAGTAACAGAGTTAGAGTTGAGGATGAAGGATGTACTTCCTCTAGACTCATTTTCACTACCTCTCATAGCAGGAGAAGAGTGCAGTTTAAATTTACTGTTTCATCTGAGAGTTTCATCCAGTGCGTTGCCTTTGCAATCGCAAAATGTGAGGCAACTCGCTTGATGTGAGACTGAGACGTAAAAGGCGAGTTAAGAATTGTGTCAGCTGCCCAGAGTGCCCAGACAGTCTCCCCCCTGAGAAAACACAGCCACCTTCCACCTTCACACCCTGAAACCTGTGATCTCCACTGACTGCAGGGAAGGCTGCACAAAACCTTCCTTTCCCTGCAGTTTCTTGTTTGATTTTACAAAGTAAACTTCTTTGAGAGACTTTCAAGACAGTGGAAACAGGCACAACAAAAAAAAAAAAAAAAAAAAATGGCCTGGAAAATAATGCAGCTACTTGTGTCTTATGTAAACCATAAAAGTTGACTGTTGTTTTTCACATGGGTAATAGATAAATACAGACTTTCAAAAGAGTCCAACAAATTGCTCAAAATTATAGTGTGACTCATGCACGGGTGGATAGGCACAAATCCAGTTTAGGAGCAGCAGCAGCGATTTCCAATAATTGTGGAACTAAATGCAGCATTAAAACTCAAATTCAAATAAATAGCAGATAAAGAAAACCATGAGCAATGTCACGAGCAAAGCAGGAATCCCAGCAGTGACTCTGTGAGAAAATCTTCTGTTAAAGACAATGAAGACCAAATTGTAAACAATCATTTCATATTTGCAACCCTCTTATTTGTTGTTGTTTTTTTCCTCTTCTATTTGGAGTTTAACTGATCCAACCGCAGCATAAACAAGGGTTTATGGTGCTCAGTGAAGTCCAAGTGATGTGGTTTTTTTCTGACAAAATTATAGATGTGGAGTTCTTAAATGAATCCCCTGACCATAAACAGTAATCATCCTTTAGTTTTGCCAGCATTTAGTACATCTCAGTAGATCTTCTCTATCAGATACGCTTTTGTTCTGCAAGAAGGTATAAAGACATAACTGTCCTAATCAGCACAGGCCATTAAAAAGCACTAAAACCAGAACATTAGGGGCCGTCGTGGAGCCAACGGACGTATCGCAGTACGTGAGACAGAAATGACTTGGCTGAAGTCGCAAAATAGATCATTTTGAGTAAGTAAATGAAAGAGATTTTTGAGGCCAAAAGGAGACCTGAGAGAAATCACGAATAAAAACAAAATGTCTTACCTTTGGAGCAGAACAGAGGAGAGAAGGGTGAAATCCACATGGCAGCAAACAAAAAAGAAGGAGAAAAAGGCACATATTAGACCAGCTGGTATAGTGTCCCTATTTACCTTCATTCATTATGAATGTTTGCCTGTAAGCCTTTCACGAAAGACTGTTGTACTTAGGGCATATTTAATCTATGAAGCAAGCGGACTGCACTGTGAAATGAAACAAAACCTAAAAGAAAAAATCTCCTTTCACTCTGCATGTTTAGACACAGCTCTAATAAGATGACACAAGGCGGTTGTATTATAATACCTTTTTAGTTTTGCCTTTGTTTCACTGGCAAATATTTCCACATGTTGGGTGTACAACAGATGCAAAGACAAATGGTTGAATACCAGCATAGAACTACAGTAACTTAGAACTTTTCTAAGTTGTTTATAATCGTAGACGCACAACTGATTGAAAGTGGAGCTGGCTCCTATTTCAGAGCAAACAAAAGCACAAAGAGAGTCGCATTGATTTCTAACACAACTGAAGCTATTGTCTGTTTTCTTCTTTTTTTTTCTACAGGTTAGTAGTCACACAGAATTGCATCTGAAGTATAGACCAGAGCAGAGGAAAATAGAGCAGCAGCAGTGTCATGTAGATCCAGAAGGTTTTTAAATGACAAAATCTTTCCAAGGCACAAGGGGTTAGTTTTCTGGAAAATTCTCATTCAGGGCTTGAGTTTGAATATACAAGTTCAGTTAATATGTGTGTACAGCAGCAGGCGGACTGTCGAGATGATGTTTTTTTTATTTTTCTTTCTGCCCCTCCTCATCAGACACTTGATTTATGTAGCAAATAAAAATGTCAATAGAGCTGTGAGTCAGCTTTATTCCAGCGCCGATCATTTTCTGAATGAAGAGCTGAGTACACAATAGACATCATCAACTTAATAAAAGTTGTTGCCAAAGTTTTTTTTTTTCAATTTTTTTTTTTGTTTCCCATTGCCACCAAAATAACTGGCACAACAATCAGTGATTCCAGTAAATAAAGGGAATGGTCCTTTTCTCTTAGCTACTCTTCGGAATCGGAAAAAAAACAAGAGAACAAAACATTCAAGTAAGACAGACGTAAAATAATAAAGACAATAGCTTCTCATCCAAACTGACCAGATTTAATGTCAGGACAGTAATTGAAAAGTTTCGAATACCTAATGTTGTAACAAACATTAGGTATTCGAAACTAAGGGGATTTTGTTGCCATAAACTTTGAGCAGAATAAGTTTATGGCAATCTCCAAAGATAACTATCAAAGTATTTTACATATAATCTGCACAGCAACAGGCTGTTTTGGAGCAAGCACTTTATGTCCTACAATCACACGTGTAAATTTGTGGAGCTGGTTGGACTTTATAGACTTTAACTAGAAATATTATGGCTTGGCACATCGGATAATTAAGTGGAAAAGCTCCCCATGTACACTTGGTGATTCTGTCGGTCTGCCCTCTTATAAGACCCTGGAAACTTGGTTTCAGCGCATGCCATCATGAGCCTTTAAAATGCAGAAAATGATCAGATATGCTCCACCATGACAGAGAAAATTGGCCTTCTCTTTGTCTTTGAGAAGGAAAATGATTGCAAACGTATCCAGTCAACATTAAAAAGGCTGAATACTTTATGCAAAATCAACATTTTTCCTTTTTTTTTTGTCACAATACTTAAATCCATCAAAAAGAATCTGAGAGATAAGCTCTGTTCTAGGCAGGAACGGAAAAGGATCCTCTATGAAATGTTATAGGAGAAGACAAAATGTATTGTAAATGTCCACACATTTTTCTAATGGAAGCTTAGTTTAAATGCCAAATCAGAGCCGTGTCAACAGTGACCCCTTGTGGTAAACATAGAGTTGTACAATCCATCCTACATTAGGTTTTCCACAATTGTGGGAACCATTTGAGATTAAACAGCTGCAACTTTTTTTTCTCCCAAAGAAATAATCCATGAAGTGAAATAAAGCTGGTTTATATAAAAATAAATAATTCCATGTAGTTTACATTAACTCAGAACATATTACGTGAAATAATATCCTTCTAATATCTCAATATTTGTCCAACTAAAATCTTAAATTTTCCAATTTTTGCCCTTGAAAAATAATCCAAGAGCAGCTAAATAGTGTTTTAAACTGTCACATCTAAATAGAGAACGTTAGCACTAAGTGTGGAATGCATTTTACACATACTGTGTTAAAATGTTATAGAAATGTGCAAACATGTTCAAAGTTTATAGATATTTTTGCTGGTTTTCAACATCAAACTGAACCCAGCTAATCATAAGTCAATAAAAAAGTTATTCACCTCTGACATCAGATTGGTTGAATCGCTTAATCTGGCCGACAGAGCTCAAAACAACTACCTAGAAACTTGTGCCTTGAGCCAAGTTGCTGCCGTCTATCCATGCTGCATCGCCTTCATCCTCTAATTCATGCGTCGGACACCCACTCGGCCCCTCCCCTGACTAAAGGCCAAATTGCAGAATGTCCTGTCCCAAGCAGAGCTCATTATACAAGGCTGGAGACAAAATGAGAACAGAGGAGTCAGTGTGACAGCGTTGGCAGGAGACAAACAGACACTTCAAATGGAGGAGGCGGAAGAGGAGTGGGGGCAAAACTTCTTTCTTCCATGGCTAAAGGAATAAGGAGGACAAACACGAGAGAGAGCGGGGAAGATGAGAGAGATGGCGCTAATTAAGCAAACACATGAGAAGAGCAAAGAGAGATGTCTGACGGGGGTTTTTTATCCAAGTGTGATGATGAATCAAAATGTGCTAGAAAGCTGCGCACAATACTTTCTTAGCAAAACCACGATGGTAGGTTTCCACAACAAACTTGAGTTCACAAAATAGCTTTTAATCGATTATGTTTTAAAGCACGTCAAATGTCATCTCTCACCAAAATCCTTGCCTACATGTATAGATGTATAGATTCTGTTGTGATCTGGCTCTCGGTCAAAAATCCAAGCAAGATGAGTTTCAGGTGAAAGACTAAATCTCACAAATTAAAAGAGGTGTGTATATTAATACACCTTGATTTTTTTTTTTGTTTGTTTTTTCATGACGCAACCACAAAATCTGATGCTTTTTGTTGGGATTTTATGTAATAAGTAGCACATACCAGTGAAAAATATGTATCAAAAATACATAGTTTTATAAATGGTTCCAAATAAGATCTGAAAAGTGTGGCAGAAATGTGTATTCATCACCCCTTGCCAAATATACAGCCCTAAATAAAATTCTGACTTTGATTTAGGTCTGGACTTTGACTGGGTCATTCCAGCACATTAACATGTTTCGATCTAAATCATTTGTCTTAGTTAAAAAAAAAAATAAAAAAAAAAGGGAAATTTTACATAAATTAATAAATAAACAGAAACTTCACTATCACAGAAATGTCACAACTATGAAAATAAGATCGATATTTTAAAGCTGATCACTAAATCAAATTTTGTTTTTTTTTCTTTTAAATGATGCTCATTTCATTGGAACGAGCCACACAGAAAAATTACAAGATTATTTTATTAAGCAGCAGGTTATTTTCCGACACTCAAAGGCGCAGCACTAAGTAAAATCATGCTCCTATTAGTGCCGAGTCGCTCTCAGTGTTGTAAGATCAAGTTACCATGACGACTGTGCTCTACCGAGCTGCTGGGCATGCTCATCGCTGCTTGCAGCTATATTTAGCGGTGTGGCCGTAATGAAATGTAATTGAATAATGTTAATGTGATGTGGAAAACTTAACTTAATTATGACTCCAAGTTTTAAAGGTCATCACACACTCTGTCACATCACTCGGTTTCAGAAAAGTTTCTTTTTTTTTCTTAAAAATAATACGTTTTTTTGACAGCAGAACATTCATCAGTTTGCAATATTGTGAGGAAAGCGACGTTTAAGGAGTCAGTTTCACTCAAAAGGCTCAGAGCTTAAAATAACGTCGCCTGGTTTTCCTCGTACCTGTTGATCTACCAATCAACATGTCCGATCAGCTCCACCGCAACAATCTACAGCTGGATCTATGCAGCGCCAACACACACTCACACACCCACACTCAGAGACAGAGCAAACATGTGCTGCAAGGCCATGTGTTCAGCATATCAAAGGGACAAAATCCGGATTACAATTTGAAAGGCCCACATCTGCTGTTCACATTAAAGCGATGCTTACGCAGAGAAATCGCCTCCAAGAAGTTCCAAGAAAACAAAATGAATAGTTAGTTGTTCAACTGACAGGGAAATGTACAAAACAAAACAACAAATAACTGCAGGGAACCGTGGATATTCACCTAAGAGGCAAAGAAAAGAATCGCATTGTAACATTTTAAGAAAGTTCACAGCATGCAGTGATTTCGTAAGTATCCACAACCCATTTGATTTCTTTGTTAGAGATGTGGAAGAGATAAGATGCAAAAACCGTAAAGAAAGATGTTTTGCTGCGATGAAAATCTTACTCTTTGGAGTCACACACAAGTTTTTCTCCATTAGCTTAGCAGTAGCTTGCATTTAGCTCTATCAATCTCCCCAGCAGATCTAATGAGTCTGACTGCCCCGGCTAAAGAAAGACATCATGTATGCAAGTAAAAAAATAAAATAAAATAATAATAATAATATATATATATATCTATATAGATCTATATAGATCTATATCTATATAGATCTATATAGATCTATATAGATATAGATCTATATAGATCTA
>CAEGAE010036107.1:0-20467 GCA_903067095.1 Girardinus metallicus | reverse complement strand
TATATATATATATATATATATATATCATATATGACATAAAATACATTTAACTTTGTAATTTAACACTTTGAAATTGGGTCTGTTTCTCTTTAAAAACTCCTGCTCTTTCTGAAACTCTGCCTCCAGGAAGTCATCACAACATGGCTCCTCTATTACCCCTTTAACGTTACCAGTGTTTCACTGAGAAGTAGATGATATAATGAGCTCAGCAGGTGCTCAGTTCCACCAGGTGTTTGCCGATTGCTGCTGGCTAGTCTGAAGGAGCTGAGTGGGGGAGGGTTGCTCTGAGGCAGAGGCTTGAAAACTGCAGCTCTGACGAAGAGCTTCATCTTCAAAGGCAGGGATATGTTCACCCAGCTGAATGGTTACCATGGGAGATTAAAGGATTTCTCCAACATACATGAAAGAACACTCCAGGTATGTTTTTGTGTTTTTGATGAGGGAAAGCTCAAAAAAGTTGATTTTACATAATAATGCTCCTTTAATATTTTCAAATCTCTGTGTTTTTCTAATAAATAAAAACTAAGTTTTTGCCCCCTGCTGGTTCAGGAAAAATTATGCAGATCAGCAACTCAGGAATAAACTAAGTTTATTTCCTTACCCAATATTTATAATGATCGGAAATTGATGCATTGACTGACTACTATGATGAGTTGGAGTGAAAGTGTAGTTGAATTAAATAGATTGTTTGTAATGTGACTTGAGGTGACACCTTGTGAATTGATGCTATAGCAATAAAATGAGTTGGGAGGATTTAACCAGTTTTCTTTCTTCACATACAGGAAGCTTATTAAGGTTCAAATCAAAACCTACACAGCCAGTATTGAGTATTTTAGCTCATTTAAAAGCCATCCTGATTAAACACGGTGTGATTCTTGGATCCCATCAGTCCAGACGTCATGGTTGGGTGCAGCTGCGGCTTGCAGTGTGACTGACGTTCCTCTGAAAGTCCACGCTTCCAGCCAAACAAAGCTGATGCACACCTGGACAAGAATCACTAAACGGTTGGAAACGTGTGGAGCTGGAAGAGTCTGCTGGCTCACAGAGGGAGGCCTGTGCTTGTTCATACGGAAACTGCTACGATATTGAAAATGATCCCAGACTGTTGCATTACAGACGTTACGTCGGCACGGTGACGAGCATGCCTCAGCAGCAACAGTGGATTATTTGATTCTTTTGAGTTTTCTACCTCTGTCCTCCATGAAGCCTCCGGGATCTGGAGATGATGATTGACTGGAAGCTACTCTGATCGACTGTTTCCTTCACTGCCATGTAGGAAACAGTCTGCTGCTGCTGGGCTCATTATAAAGGGTTTAAAAATGGATTAAAACAGGTTTTCTGTTTCACTAAAATTGTGAGATTCGACTTTATTTCTGGCCGGGTCACGCTGCTACTTCCCTCATTAATCCATCAGTGATTTTTTCAATCAATTAATCAGATAACCAAATTGGCACATTCTGCAGATTTTTCATTTAAGCCCATTTTATGAAATACTAGAAATACTGAAAATATGCAACTAAACAATTCAATTCCAATATCAAACAACAGAGATCTCATTTCCTAGAATGCAATAATATAGCATTCCTTTGTGTATGCTTGATTATTTGTAATAAAGGATGCATCTGCAGCAAAAAAAATAAATACTTAAAATAAAAATAAAGACTTAACATCAATACAGCGTAAGAATGATCTGCTGAGTATCTTTTTGAGAAACTGATAAATAATTGGATTGCAAAAAGGTGATTAATAGATTTTTGTCCACAGTAATTGAACTGAGGTGAAATACTGTGGATGCCACTTGAGTTTAGAATAGAACATACTTAAAGTTTCTCTTATTTCATCTTAAATGCAAAATGTATGCATGTATGTTTGCACAGTTTTAGCTTAATTACTTCTTTGACCGCGATGTTCTTTCAGCATATGGCCTTTTTTTTAGTCTGTATGCTCCAGTGAACGATTAATCAACTACTGATATAGTTCACAATTATCCCAATAATCGATTCATCGCAATTAATAGTTTCAACCCTGATTGTAATGCAACGATTTATAAAAGAATTGAGGTGGGGAAAACATTAAAGAAGTGGTGACGGTGTTTACCGAGGCGGAGGCACTGGCGCAGGATTCCGCCCGACGACATGTTCTTCTCCGCTTCGATCTCGGTGAAGTTCAGAGCACTGGCGAAGATGAGAACGTCCGCTAGGTTGATAAGGCGCTGGAGGAAGGTGACGGAGGCCTCCACCGACAGACCCTGGGACGGCTCGATGTTCTCCAGCTCATGCTGGTGGGCCATGGCAGAACACAGCAACAGGAAAGAGAGCAGAAAAAAATTATCATTCTGATGTGTTTAAAAAACTAATGAAAACAGATCAGCACTGACGTTTTTCCATCTGCTAGATTGTATACCTTATTGGTACCACTATTAATGATGTCTATAAAGTCCCCTAATGAATGATCACTACAGAGACCTTGTGACTCCCTAGGTGGCGCCGTTGAGTCCAGTTCACTAACAGGCTCCATTTGACCAGATTGCCATCTCTCCAGTGTGGAAAGATCAAATGTGTTCCTCGTTAACCTATTTTCTCACAATCCTCTATCATCCAGCAGCATTGTTACATTAGCTGCGTTTTCACTGCAAATGTGCACAAAACTTTGTCAATATTACACTAATGTCACAAAGAAACACAATTTTGAATTTGAGGTGTTTTAGTTAAATAAGAAATGCAATTAAAATCGTACATTGATACGTTTGTTGATGCGATACGTCATTAGGAAACATAAATGGTAATAGTATTTTACCATTTTTGTTTTTTACCAAAAAAACATGTCACACCATCATCCTCCAACCACTTCCTGTCGTTGTCTTCTTCAGTGGCAACATCCGGTTGTTAATTGATTGATGTGATTAATGCAATTCCAAAAAAGTGTTTCCATTGTAGTTTTGCAAAATAAACCAATTTTGATATAGCCACAAAAAAAATGGAAAGAAAAAATAACCACCTCATTCTACCGCCAAAACTTCTGATCAAAAAGCGACAAGTTTTACAAAATTGCAGTGTTTCCGTTAAGCAAAGGTATTTTTGAAATGTCAAATTGCACAATTATCAGGTCAACAGAAAAGCAGCTACTGCTGATGTGTGTTTGAGGAAGAAGAGACAACTGATTAATGACTGAAGGTTTGGAGAGACTTAAAAGTGTAAAGTATGAATTTAAAAATGACTCGGTTACATCTATTTGATATGACATTAAAGCTTAACTGATTTAATTTAATGTCAGTTACATTTAATAATAAATAAATGTCCACAAATTAATAGGGTTATACTACAAGGTTTCTCCTTATACCTGTTGTCTTTACTGTAGCTGAGCAGGGAGGTGGAGGTATTAGTTATCCAACCCTGGCTGCCCATTAAGCAGAGATCAGTGAGAGCACATTTAGTTTGAAATTCGGTTACTGGTCCCACACTGCTGCTAACTGGATTATACTGGGACTGAGCATCGGCCCATTCCTTAGCCAGGCTGGCCGGGTCACCGTCCAAGAATCACATCAGAGCACTGAAGTCATCGGGGGTCAGCGCAGACTCAGCCAAGCTAACGACGTTAGCAGGCAGCCAACTGTAGTCTAATGTGATTGGAAAAGGTCAGTGTGGATTGATCGCTTGTTGTGGGCGGAGCCGCGAGACGCCGACGCAAACAAAGAGCGGAGAGAAAGGGAAGCGACTCACGGAGGCAGACGTGGCAGCGGACAGCAGAGGCAGGATGCCTCCGCAGGCCATGATCAGGTTGTCCACCACCTGGGACACCAGGTGGATGCAGTTGTGGACAAACACAATGTTCTCGCTGCTGTTCACAAAGTCCAGGACCGTTTTTGTGGAGTGACTAAGAGAGAGAAAGGACAAGAAAGTGTGACGACGTATTAGAGTCGATGTAGACAGGGAAAAAAGAAGATGGAGTAAAATTCTATCAAAAGAAAAGTCAGAAATTTTGAGATTAATATCAGAACTTTGTTAAAAAAAAACCATGGAAAGTAATTGATTTCTCATTGTGACAGGCTAATATATCAAAGTAGATGCATAGCACAGATATATCTTCTCAGATACCATTCTACTTATTCTTTAAACACAACATATTAAGCCAGAAATGTTAGGATTCTGGCATTGTTTGAACAAAACACAATGAGGCCCAGGCTGGTTTGAGGTCCTGAAGTACATCAAAGATGGCAACCGTCTTCCATCACATCACTGCTGTGGTTTAAATTGTTTTAATGAGATCTCAGAGTGCAGAGCTGCTGCAGAGAACCAACTCGCCTCCAGAAGCACAAAGCCTTTGGTTGGGAGAGATTCCCTGTTACAGAAAAACAGCTGTGGGTCCCAGAGGAGCAACGCTCATCTTTTAGCCTGTAAAGTTCTTATCAAATGAAATCTAGAAACGAGCATGTCTGCTGTGAAATAAACAGCCGAGAGGAGCAGACGTTGGGTTTATTCAAAGGTTTCTTTTAGTTTCTTCCTCACTTTGAAAATCTCTTTAAAAATCTTTCTAAGGACTCTTCACTTTGTTTCACTGAAACATAACTTAACCTAATGAAGGCATTAAAATAACAAATGGTTAATATTCTGTATATACAATACTCTAACAATATTTGATATGTTAGCAGATGCATAAGTTGTTTAGATTATGCCATCCATTCTAACAGTATTGGTTTATCTATAGTTACCATAACAGGATGGTGGTACGTCTGCTCCACTTGAAACCATCTGATTAAAATCAAAAATAATTTAACCGAGGTGTTAGGAACTTGTAAATATTAATAATAATTCCAGGGTAGAGTTGAAAGAATTAGTCAAATTAATTGTTAGTAATTGGTAAGGTGTGTTGGTCAGCTTCTCAAGAGGACTTGGTAAACCTTTATTCAGTGAATCAATATAATGGTAATGACAACATGAGGAGAATGTGAGCCGGTACAAGGGATCCTTACCTCCTCCACGCCTGAACGTCCGTCTCAATAGAGAAGAGTAGGTCGGTGAGGAGGCGCTGATGCATTTGGGACCAGCGGAACTCTGGGATACGGAACATGGTGGAGCGAGGAGCCGAGGTGCTGCCGTCTTCTGGCCGGCCTGGTGGACTTCCTGCTTCCCCTGCTGCGCCTGTGGTTTGGCCTTGGCTTGATTCCTGCAGAGTTAAACCAACCAGACAGAACTTTAACCACTGAGCAGGACTCGAGAACATTGATTCTAATGTCCAGAGTCAATGAATAGATGCATACTGTATTAGAGGTCTCCTTGAGTTCAAGTCTCTCTGTGTCCACGGCAACATTTGCCACGTCCAGCCGGGCGATTTTGATCTCTTTGGTCTTTCTGGCAGGATCTGGAGTCTTGCTGTTACTGGAGCCTGGGGTGCTGGTGTCAGGGGCATCCGGACGGGTGTTCTCTGCGGCGGACATATTGGACTCTGACAGCTGGCTTTGTGGGGTTGCCTCTGGAGCTGCCGCCGCCTGTTGGTCTGAAGCAGCACCTTCTGACTTAGAGGAAGACTCCGGACCACTAACATTTTCTTTGGTGGGTTCCTTGACACTTTGGTCAGCTACTTCAGTTTCTGGAGCGGGACTTTCCAAGCAAGGCACCTGGTTTTCCACAGAGTCCTTCTCTTCTTCTTCTTCTCTTCTCACCGTCTCTGTTTCCTGTTTGCCTTCTTCCGTCTTTGGCTCCTGTTCTTGGAGATCTTTTGTTTTGCTTCCATCCCCTTCACGCTCATCTTCCTCTTTTTTAGCTTCAGCTTCCTCTCCCGTAGCAGCTGAAGCATAAGACGACTCTTCTTGGCTATCGTCCACATCGCTCGGGTTGATCTGGTCACTAACGGATGACACATCGACCAAGTCCTCGTTGAAGATGGAAGCTCCGCCCAGCACGCTGTTCTCCAGAGGAGCTGGAGGCTCGGAGGACATCTGCTTGCTCTCATCTCCTTTTTCAGAAGCTACACTTGACTCTTCTGTTGACAGCTTCGATGAATCCCCTTGTTCAAGGTAGGCTACCTCTGTCTGCGAGTCATCCTTTGTTGGGGCAGCAGAATCTTCTTCCGTTTTTAGACCGGAAGCTTCACTCTGGGCATTTCCTGATGTTTCTGCATCATGGCTGCTTTTCTCTGATGCTGGCTCAGTCACTTCATCTTTGTGCACCGCAGTAGAAGTTTCTTTGTCAACGTTTGATTGATCACCAGAAGACAACTCCACTTTCTGCTCTTCCTCAGGGCCGGCCAGGATGTTGGAGACGGTGATAGACGGTTGCTTCCTGTCCACTGCAGTGTCCACAGGCATAGTGGTGATGGTGGAACCGGACGCTGAGCGGAGGGATTTTTGGGACCCTTCATCTACTGGGGGCTCGACGACCGTTGACGGCGCCGTCTCTTCAGCAGGCGACTCGTTGACAGATTTGGTATCTTCAGAGATTTGGCTCACTCCAGAGATGGTGCGAATGGTGCTGCGAGAACTGGTCGACCCCTGGTGCTGATACTGACGGAACATGCGGGACAAACTTTCTTTGTGCTGCTCAAAGGTCACCTGTGAATGTACAGTTCATAACAATGTTAGAAAGAGGGCTTGTACAATAAATCAATACCAATATTGTGATAGATAACAGATAATACTTCTGATAGAATGTTCAAAAATTTCACTGAATTCCAATTGAGAACCGCATAGCATTCTGGGGGATGTAGCCAGAGAAAAGACTTCAGTCGCTCAACGTCTCACGGCCAGCTAAGCAAAGAAAGAGGAATCAACTAACTCACTCCCTCACTCTTTGGTTACCTAGTGACAATCTGCGCAGGAGCAGTTTCAGGATTTGCCACTGTGCCTCAAAACTGTTTAAAAGTAAAAAACAACAGTGTGGAGAGAAAACTTTGGATAAAAAAGTATAGTTCAAGTCATTAGTTTGGTAGTTTTTCAGATAGGCAAAACAAAAAACTAATCAGTAATTAGTTTTTTGATATCGTAATACCTTTTTCAGCCATATCATCCTGCTCTAGTTAGAAATATAATACAATGCTAACCATTTTGTGTGCATGTAATACAGAGCATTAAAATTAAAGACTTTTAAACTGTAGACATCTGGGTATAGGGCAGTGTAATAAAATATAAAGGTTGCTTTCCTGCCTCAAATTTTTTAAAACAGTTTAAACACTTACTCCAAACCAACCCCTGCAATTGTGTAGGGGGGCGGCTTGGGAAGGAGTGTTTCTGTTTGGGCATTCAAACAACACACAAACCCACAGAACATCAATCTCACAACTCCAAAGACTTCAAACTCCCTGAAAGCTTTGAGTTTCTTTCCCCAGCTCCGCTTCTTCAGACCATAAGCTTGATTCATTGTTAGGGTCGTCTAAACTCGCTTGCCTACACAGATACCACAACTGTTCCTCGAGTTTACAGGGAATGGTCTGAAAATGAGAAAACATCGAGTTGTAAGGTATGACAATGACTTGTTGATGTCTGAACGACAGACTGATTGAAGATGATGAAACAACAAATCGCTCGAGTAATGAAAAATAATATCCCTGAATGCTCAACATGCCGATCCTCGAAGCAGATTAGCTACAGCAGCAGGAGACCACACCGGCTGATGGTTAATTAGACAGCTGAAAACAGGAAACAGAAACTATAGTTTGGATCATAAAACCTGGACAAACACAGGTTGGAAAATGATTCCCGGTCCTTTGAGTTTCGATTAAATGTGACACTCCTATTGACAGTAACTAAACAGAAAACGGGGCAGAAACCAACGCAGCTATTTTGGCTACAAACAGACATAGTTTATGGAGCTTCCGCTCTACCACTACACCAGTACCACCCTCACATTCATAAAATCCTACAAAAACGGATCATTTGCCAGATTACCTATTCATGAGAAGCTTGATATTTTTCTAAAACCCTGCATTGGACACTATCTTTAACATTTCAAACAAATGATTTGACAAAAATGCATTGTTCCATTATCAGCTCCACATGACCAGTACTCTATACTGGTGCCAGATGTGGGAAAGTTTAAAGACTGTTTGAAATATCTGATAGTATATTAATATAGTAATCAATTAATTGCACGATAAATTAAAATCAGTTCAAAAATATACATATGATTAATATTTTTTGATGGTCAATTTTGTTGTCAGAGACATCATAATCCATTTTATATATGGTTTCAGTTGTAAGTGTCTTCAGTTGTCTTTATTGCCGTTCTATTTATTCTTCTTGGTCGACATGTTTTAGTTTTTTCAGTGTTTAGTGAAGTGCTCTTTGTAAAATTAAAGTTTATTGGCCACTTGCATCATTATGCCATTGTAAATATATTACATGAAAATGCTCTCAAAACAGTAACGTTTATCGAAATAACTTATGGGACAATTCATCGATCAGCAAAATTTGCCATTGTGACAGGCCTATTTAAGAGGCCTTTTTTTTTCTATAAACAAAACGGATTCAAAAAGATCTGGACGCTTTAATGGACAAGGATGACAGATAGAGGGGCATCTGAACAAATAACACCATGGAAATAGTCAGCAATAGGTCAACAATGACAAATATGTAAAATAATGCCAGATTTTTAAGCATATTCTTAGTCTATGTTGTCAAAAGTCTAACTACTCAGCTGATGACGGTGAACCCAACAGCAGCAGCAAAATAATCTCAAAATCTTTGAGTCTCAGTACATCATTCCACCACTGGGACTGTTTGTGGATAACCGCGTCATATTTAAAACTTCTCTCTCATAAGCATCTGGCCCAGGCCCATTAACCTCCATCAGTCTTCCTATCATCTGATACGGGTAGACCAGACTGCTAGTCTATACCGACAATGGTCCGCAGTGGCATGTGAGGAAGAACCCGTCCATGTAAGCAGTCATAGATTAGCAGCAGATACTATTAGTTTCTGTCTTTTAGCTGTGCTGAGTGCGTGTCCGGCATCGGCAAATCCTCCCACGCCTAATTTAAGACCCTGCATTAATCACTAGGTTTGGAGCACAGAGTCGAAGATGGGGCTGTGTGTGTCTGCGTGTGTGTGTGTGTGTGTGTGGGGGTGCGTGTGTGTGTGTGTGTACAGGGTTGGTGGGGGGGTAGAAACTAAACCTACTTGGCTGATTTTTCACCTGAGGCTATTTGGACAGAAGGGGAAGAAGAAAAAAAAGAGGAAACCGAGAAAAGAACAAACATGAGAACGCTGAAGATGAAAGAAGAAAAAAAGGAAAATAAAGAAAGTGAGTGATTGAGAGAGGAAGAAAGGAAAGAGGGAGAAAGAAGCTGATTATTTGTAATTAATTAGGCGTTATTGTTCTAAATTAGCCCTCTACATGGGCACTCATTAATCTTCTGTAGTGGGAAGCAGTGACTGGTAATCTATAGCCGTTCTCTGAGTGCCCGGCCTGCTCTAAATGCACCAGTCTTTCCGTCTTTCCACCCCCCCAGCCCTGCCTCTTCGTCCCACTCTCCCAGTGATCACACCAGACGACCTTCCAACCCATTAGTTTGAGCTTAATTTGGCATTCATCATTTTTAGCAATTAAAAGGCTGCATTAAGACTGCACTGCTGCAGACATTATGCAGGAAAGTGGCGAAGCACATAACATCATAGATTAAGGATGCCGTCTGTACATTAGGATGATGTATGCTGGTCTTAAACGGGGCTCTGCAACAGATCCAGTTACCACTAGACAGAGGTAGTGTGTGCATGTGTGTGTGTGCGTGTGCGCGCGTGTGTGTCTGTGGTTTCTGAAAGAGCATTTAGCTCTGCTCAAAAACACAGAAAGTGCCCTGGGTGGCTAAGGCATCAGTGCTGATCTAATCTAATTTCGGTCTCCTCAACGACTCGGCCGGTCTGGTCGTAGCGGGTTATGGAAAAATGTTAGGATAATGTAGAGGCTTTTCTAATTTGACAGCTAACATGGTATTAACTGGGTGCAACAAGCCCAATTCACCCAGTCCCTTAGCATCTTATGCCAAGATACAGCACAAGGAGATTTTCCTGCAGTGGGTGAAGATGATATTTAATGACAAGACAGACAGGAAACAGCGTCAGTTTTTCTGAGAATAGTAAATAGCTGACAACTCAAAGTATCACAAAAAGACATAGTATAAAACCACCAAGTTTCCTTTTACTTTATAAAACCTTCTAGAGTAATAAACACTAGGCCTGTCACAATAAACAATAAATCAATTTATCGCATGATAAATTAAAAGAAACTATAATAGTCATTTGCTTGATTTATCGTTTTTCTCTTTTCTCTCTTTCTACCAAAAACTAAATAATAAAAGTCGTCAATCTGGTCTTTTGGTCTCTGTCCCGTTTTTTGAAAGATAATTTTATTACACAGACTAATTAATTTTGTCGTTTCTGTTTTATTATTTTCTTATTTATTTTGGATATTTCAAATGTCTTCCAGTTCCAGTGTTTAAATGTTCATTAGAATTTAAAGTTTACTGACTTTTTAGAACATGTTTTTGCATTATAATATCATTATTGCTATAAGTGGTCTCAAAACAACATCGTCGTTGTTTATCGCAATAAGTTCTGGGACAATTTATCGTCCAGCAAAATTAGTTATCGTGATGGGTCTAATCAACACTGCATTTCCATTGAGAAAATTTATTTCCGAAAAAATCTAATTGCACAATTATATAGTCAATGGAAACGCAGCGAGCGGTAAGCAGTTTTGCGTTCGGAACGTTTTTAACCAGTGTGTCATTGAGGTTAAAAATAAATTTTTCAGAACAGACCTGGCCAAGAATGTCAGCACTTTGATCAAAGTTGATCAAAATTAGCATCTACCATTCTACTTTCATAATCGATCAGTTTTTCTGCTGTGCACCAATTCAAAAGAACATTAAACATTAACTGGAGTTTTGCTAAAACAACATTGCAACATTTCAGGTTATTAAATCGGAATGAGATCAGTCAATGGCTTAAGACAAACAAATGTCCCTGCTTCTGCTCTCCATCTCTTTGGAGTCTGACATATGGACTGAAGCCAGTAGACAGTAGGAGAGTGAAGGGCAGTGGGTCCTTCACACCTCAAAGCTCTCCCTTTTGGCGGGCTCCTTGATTCCCAGACTGATTCTGGTGCAGAGGGGCACCTTGAAGGGGATGCGTGAGCTGAGAGAGGGAGGGCTGTGGTGTCAGAGGGCCCACCTGCTGGAACATCTGTCTGTTCACACGACACGCATGCAGATGCACTACTTTGCAGATGACTGACAGAAGTATATGCGTAAGTGCACGCTTGCAAAAGTGATGTCAGGTTTAATGGTGTTTTTATCTGAATAGAATTGGAGCTCGTACAAAAATGTGCATGTGCTGCTTTAGCTTTTTTTCCATTATGCAGTTGTTTGTAACTACGAAATAAACTGTAATGTTTGATAAAGCCAGTGCAGTTTTGATCATCTCCTTTATTAGGTTAAAACAAAGCTGTACAAAATCAACCAAGACTTGTGTCAAAAAGTGATTAACCCTAAACCTCATGACGGCAAAACCTAGAAAGACTTGCATGTAATGTCTGACTGGATTTCAGAGTCCATATCTCTGCCTTCCATGTACAACTACATTAAAAAATAAATCTAAAGAGAAAAATGTCAAATGTCTGTCTTCCATTTTCAATGCCAACAGCATAGTTGGAGTTAAGCTAAGTTTAGCTACAAAGGCTCATATTCAGAATGTTATGCATTGAAGAACTCAGGTAGGCAATTTACAGTCATTTCATGTTTTCTGGACAGAGTTTTGAAGCAGGTTAGAAGTTTTGCGTTATTAATAACTTTGTGCATAAGCAATGGTGTGTAGTAGGCCAACCTCTGCAGAGCTTCACAACTGTTCCATGTGTGGATAAAGGGGCCCGATGTGGCTCACCGAAGAGTCTTGAGAAATGACCTTCTAGAGATCGTTTAGCCTGCTTCCTGTTGTCAGACAGGTGCTATTTTGGCCATTTCTTAATTCCACATGGCGAGCAAAAGAGAAACTGAACCAAAAATCCATTTTGGTGAATTAATTACAGTTCATTCACAAATTAACAACAGGCCCATTTTTTTCCTGAATAAATTCAGCAATTTATTCAGGAAAAAATTTAGCATTTTGTATTTTCACTGGTTATCTTTGAGATTACAATGTATAGATCTGAAACATGAAAGTGTGACAGGAAAGATAAAAACAGGAAAAAAAAAATAAGGAAGGAGGTAAATAGTTTTGCTCAAGTATAGATATTAAAATCTAAATCAATACTTGTTATAAATACCTTTTCCTAAAACTAACTATTGCTGAGTAATACAGGACCAATTGTTGAAGTTCTATTTTACTTAAAGCCAACTGGATCATTTTAAATGTTTAGGTTTTAAATTTCATTTTAAGACTACAATTTGTTGATCTGAAACCTGAAAGTGTGACAGGAAAGCAAAAACAGAAGATAATCTGTAAGGAGGTAAATACTTTTTCACTATAATGTTCTGCACAATTTATATTTATTTGGGAACTATTCTTTTTTTAGACTTTTGCTCAAGAATAGGTATTAAAATCACAATCAATACCTGTCATAAAGGACATTACTGTAAGTGTAATTATTGCTGAATAATTTTAGATGCAGGAACAATTGTTGCATTTCTCTTTTACATAAAAGCAATTGGATCACTTTAAATGTTTAGGTCTTAAATCGAGTCATGCTATGAAATGGTATTTTTACACAAAGCAATGATACAGTGAGTTTTTCGTTCTGGCCAAACTGAGTCTGTATGTGTGCATAAAGTGCAGATATGCATTTCTTCGTGCATATCTGCACTTGAGTCCAGGCGGCTCCCAGAGGGACGCGTGTATTTATGAGGCCTTGTTCCTCCGATTGTTCTTGCTTTGCAACCATGAATATTCAATGTGCTCAGAGAGAAGGGCTTGCTAGGAACCCAGGAGAGGACAAAAAAAAAAAAAAAAACGTGGCTGGTAACTCACAATCACCCAAACACAGACACACTGATGCTATCACACACACATAAGCACACACGCGGCCCTGTGGCGGTGGGAGGAGAGAGCAACAGTGACAAACAACTCTGGTGCTACAAAGGTGGCAGCAAATCTATCAAACGGGACAATAAAATTGCGATTGAGTTTCTTTAGGGGTTTTTTTTTCATAGCGGATGCATGCGTCCTGGTGGCTGCAAATAACGCACTACGGAGGTTCCCGGACACCGCATGTGGGAAAACTCTCCTGGATTTTTCTGAGCAGCAATTAGCTTTAAATCCTTAATTAAAAATACCAACATTAAAGAAAATAAATAAATCAATAAAAACTGTGCAATTTTTTACTGATCTCAAAAATAACATCACACACAGTTTTTTTCCACCATCTTTGTCTTGTTGTCACACCGAGACACACATCTTCCTTCACGCGGAGGAGTGTGTGTGCCCCCTGTTGGCCGGCAGCACACACTGTACACCCCCTCTCCCCCCAGGGGGTTACTGACGCCCCCTCATATCACGAGCACTTCTTTAACTCCACTCTCAATCTGCCAGCTATAAAAGCCCCCCAGACCACAATCCGACACCGGCCTCAATTATTTCGCTGCCCTGGAACGGAGTTGTGTAACGTGATATCAACAAAGAATTTCTGAGGCACTGTTTTGAATACAACTTTTGGAAATAATAAGTGCCAGGAGTTTATTTTTTATCTGTTCAGTGTAAAAGAAAGAGACTCTTTACATAAATAAAAATAATTTTAAAAACGTAAAAAAAAAAAAAAAAAAAAAAAAGAGCCAGAGGTGGGGGATCCATTCCGACCGGGTCGTGCTGTAACGAGCTTTTAAACGATAATCAGCGGAAAGCCTCGGTGGTTTTAATCTGATGGGCGAGGGGAGCGAGGCTTCGGTTGCAGTGGGAGTTACCCAGCCAGGCGACGGGGATGATGTCTCTGTGATGAGCTGCATGTGGCACACAGGGACTGACTTATTGCTCTCATTTTCACTGGAGACCAAGTGAGGATGAAGGTTACAGTTACGCTGATGTGATGACTGTTTAGGTTAACTATATTGCTGCAAGATGTGAGTGTGTGTGTCATGTGCAGTTGAGCTTATATGAAGAGACGCCATCCAAATAGGAAAAAGAAAAAAGAAAAAGGGGGAAGTGTTACAAGATACAGTGTGTGTGCGTGTGTGACATAATGAGCACTCTGACCTTGGAGTGGGTGATGGACAGGGTGTCCACCCAGACGCGCCAGCCGCCCCACTCGTACTTGATGGCGTGGTAGAGCAGGATGCGGAAGACGGCGTAGACCATCTCGGTGATTTTCTGCTCCTCGTTGCTGCGCGGGCTGACGAAGCAGAGGGAGAGCATCCACTCCTGCCACACGGAGCACTGCAGCAGGCTCCTGGAACGACAGCGGGCTCCGGGCATGAGGGCCAGCCTCCGGTCGGGTGGGGGAGGCCCTCCACCCGACCGGAGGCCGGCTGGTTACAATAGTTTTGGGGTTTTTATTATAGTTTCATTTTAATGTCGTCGTGACATTTCATTCGTCTAATTCAGTTCTTTTTAATTTGTTTTTGGAGTGTTTCAGTTTGTTTTTATTAGTTATTAAATATTGTTTAGTTTTGTTTTTATTAGTTGTAGTAATAGTTTTAGTTTTCACAATTTGGTTAATTTTTAGGTGCCGAATTCAAAAAGGTGTTGTGATTAAGTAAACATCGATTGGGTACTAAATACTCAGCAGAAATATTTTTCAACAAAAACTGACTCTGGTGTTTTATCCCAACTTTTGCCGTCGCCATTTTGCAAACTATTTTATGGTTCATGGAGTGAAATAATTTGACAACAGCTGGTACAAACTGCTTGTGCAGGGGAAAAAACAACTTCATATCAGTTTAAGGGAGGATATTATAGCTATAATTTCAGTATGTTTTAGTTTTATAAAAGCACAATATAGTTCCTGTTATTGTTTTTTCCCCCTATTAATTCCTGTTTTTATTTATTTCCGTTAACGAAAGTGTCTTCTCGGTTCCAGTTTTCGTTAGTTGCAGTTTACTATAATAACTTTGTGTCTTACCTGCGGTTCTCTCGGCTGTTATTGAACAGCTTGATCATGTCTGACAGGAAGACCCGGCGGACCTCCATGCTCTCAGGCGACTGGGGGCAGTTCTTCAGCAGAGCTGCGATTACCTTCAGGATCTCTGGGACAGAAATACAACCGTTTTAACAAGCTGAAGGGGGCAAAAAATCCTTTTCTCTTTAATGCAGAAAATGGGAATCAATCATAATAGCCAAGCGTTTCTCCTTCATTAGCCATTTTGAAATAAAGAAGAACAAAGGCCTTCTCTACAGTGAATCAATACAAAAGTAGTCAGTCATGTTCCCAACTTGAAAGTATATTATTTGGATTTTATGTCAACAAAATGTGGCACTTAGCTGAAGTGGAATTAAAAAATTTCAGTTAAAAAAAAAAATGACCAGGGTGAATTGTTCTCCCATCAAGTCAAACAAAATTGGTGTCAGTGGTTTGTGCACCAGAACAAACAAAAACACAATTTCTGTTTGTGTCGATATCAATTCAAAGATATTAGTAAATGTTTCCAGAGGTCATCAAAGGTCAACCAGCCAGTGCATATGCAGAAATTTAAACAACATATGAGGTCAATTAACCATGCTATGTTTGTGCAGCAAAATTTTTCACTTGTGCTTTTATAATTTTTAAGATCTAAATTAAAAAGAGAACATTTTCCAGAGATCACCAGAGATAAACCTGTTCTACACAAAATTTGTGTGATTTTGTAAATGTGGGAGAAAGCTGGTTGACCTTTGATGACCTCTGGAAACATTTGTTAATATCTTTAAAATGACGGCAGCACAAACATACCATGGTTGATTGACCTCATATGTTGTTTAAACTTCTGCATATGCACTGGCTGGTTGACCTTTGATGACCTCTGGAAACATTTACTAATATCTTTGAATTGATATTGACACAAACAGAAATTGTGTTTTTGATTGTTCTGGTTTGCTGCACAAACAATTGACATCAATTGACATCAATTTGAAGTTCGAGGGTGGGTGTGTGGGGGGGCACTGACTGTCTGTATAAAGATCTGACTGTCTGTACCCCGCTTGAATCCAATCTAACAGACAGCTTGGTTGAATTTATAACTTTCCAAATCCCAGCTATGCATCATTTCACAACATCTCCAGCTCAGATCAGTTGCTTTATGAAGGCCTTGCACTTCCACACAGAGTATTTTCAACACGGACACATATCGGCCTGTGCAGAACTCATCGGGCCGAACAACCAAACACACCTTCGGTCTCAGCCTCCATAACAGACCGGAGGAAACCGAGAGGCTGGAGCTCGGAAGCGGTTGCGGCGCTGCGTGAACAGGCGAGCCGGGCTGCACACACACACTCCAGACAGGCTTTGGCTTGGGTTAAACCAAAGAGACTGACTGTTTAGATGAATTATCTAGACAGTGTCAGTGTGCATTTGCCCTCAGCAGAGAGATGCTGGGGCTTGGATTTCACTTGTCTCTTCAGACCTTGGTGCTAACCAAATCCCCCCACCCGGTCTCCTCCTTCCAGACGCTCGTGTTGTTTCTACGCCTTAGTCACTCAAATTATGAGTCGCTGAACCTTTACCGCCAGAAAATTACCCCAGCATGTATTTGGAATGAGGACAGAGGGGATGGCGTGAGTCCTCCCTTTTTTTCCTCTCGTTTTTTTTTTTTTTTCTTTTTTTTTCCATTTGCTCTTGGTTCTTTCCCCCCCCAAAGTTAATTTGAGGGAAATGCTACTTCCTCGGTTTGTTTGATTGGCTCTGACGTTACTAAAGACTGCAATCAGGGGGCCATTTTGGGAGTTTGTCACAGATTAAATCAGGAGAATACAGAGCAAAGAAGAAACAGACCAGCACTCTGTGCTCTGTAGCATGAGAGCACATGTACAAAGGTTTCCATAATTTAAATATATATATATATATATATATATATATATATATATATATATATATATGGCCTGTCCAGCATGGCTGAGCAGGAGAGTTTTTAACACAATAAAGACCTGGAAGATAATCAGTGTGCGACTGCAGCGCAGCTTGTCAGATTAAGGCTGGGTGGAAGTAAACCTCGGTTGTGATTACAGCGAGCGCTTACATTTCAAACTGATTAAAGCCGTTTTGAGCGTGTGTGTATAAAATGCACGTGTGGGTGCAGAAGGAACGGGATAAAAGAGAGCCAGACCGGTTTCTTTTCTACACTGGGGAAAAAGATAATTAAAAAAGAGAAAGAGAGAGAGAGAGAGAGAAAAAAGTTGAAGCTGATTGAAAACTGAACAAAATTTTCTGCAAAAAATTAGATTAAACTGCAGATTTAGACTGAAAATAAAACGTTAAATATATCACATATATCCAGTAATCCAATAGAGTCCATATGTCAGTCAGTAACTAATGATTATGTTTATTTGGTTAAAGTTGTTGATGCCATTAATAGGCCCGCTACAAGAGTAAATTTTGCTGGACAAGAAATTGTCCCAATAATTAAAATAAATACCAATATTTTTGTTTTGAAACCATTTTCAAGCGATATAATAATAATAATAATAATAATAATGCAAGTTTGCTCTTTCACAATTCTATTTTGCAAACACCACTTAACACTGCAACTGAAAGGTATTCAGCATATCCAAAATAATACATGAAAACCAAAAGCAATAACTAAATCAAGAATAAAGGCTAAAAGTCTAATTTTATCATCTTCAACTTTTTTTAAAATCTATTTTTCTAAAGAAATTAAATTAAATAAAAAAAACAAAAATCACAATAAATTTTGCTGGACGATACGTTTTCCCAGTAATTGTGATAAACTGTATTGTTTTAAGATTATTTTCAAATAATATACTGACAAAGTTTGCCTTCTCAAAGATTAACAAACTTTAATTTTGTAACTGGAACTGGAAGACATTTGAAATATCCAAAAACAAAACAAAAATGGAAATAAAAACTAAAAACACCTGAAACCATTAAAAACAAATTATGAAATCTCTCTAAATAATTCCTGCTTCAAGAAAATGTAAATCATCAGAATGGAAATTTCTGAGGTCACGTTAATTTATCATGTGATTAATTGATTAATTGCTTATTCTGACAGGCTTCGTCGTTATGTTAGGAAAATGAAATCCTGTGGTAGTTTCTCTCATTAATATCACATGAAGGTGAGTTTTCAAGTTGGTCCTCATTGCATCATTATGTTGAGATAACTGAAGCTTGGTCACTGCTTTTGGTCAATAATGAGATTTTTTACTTTTTTATGTAGAGTTCCGATCTCTCGAAATGTTGAGAAAACATTGTTTTATGATGCAATTATCAATAACTGAGTTTAGCCGATTTATAAAAAGCAGGTTCATAACAAACGACGTCTGAAAGCCGTTCACAAAAATAAACGCAGCTGATTTATTGGTTTACAGACAGAAATCTAAAGTCGATCCAATCAGATTCAAAGTCAGTTCCACATATTTTGGCCAGAGATGTAAAATAGTTTATTGTGAAAACAATGCAGTGGTCAAACTACCTCATCCATTTTAGCCACAATTTTAGATTACCAAATTAAAAATCTCATCAAGATAAATCAAGTCACTTATAATAATGTTATAATTATATAATTAGTATATAGTAATAATTACATTTAATCATTTGGAAAATTTTTGCCATTTTTCTGAACCATTTCATTTTAGGAAGATTGATTATGTTCTAAAAGAAATGGAGCACTTTTGTTTGGAAGCAAATGTTTTTTCCATAATCATCAACATTTTCCCCGTCTTCATCCAGACTTGGCAGAAGCTCAAAGTTCTTTAACTGAAGCCGATCGCAAAAAAACGTTTAGGAATGGAACAGCAGCATGTTCATAGTCATGTTGTCCTAAAAACAAAAGATATTTTATTAACTATGAAAAAGTAAAAACATAACTGACATATAAGCTTGTCGCAATAACTCAATGAATCACATGATAAGTTAAAAGGAGCTTGATCATTTCCATTCAGATGATTAATATGTTTACAGAGACTTCGTAATCCATTTTATTTATGCTTTTGGTTCTGTGGGGATTTTAATTTCCATTTTATTTATTGTTTTTGCTCATTTTGGTTATTTTTTGGTTATTTAAAATATCTTCCTCTTCCAGTGTAAAGTCTTCTTTGCTAAATTAAAGTTTATTTATCTTTTTAGAGGGCAAGCTCGCTTTCTTATCAGTTTATTACTTAAAAATGGGCTCAAAAGAGCAACACTTTGGTGTGGAAGCTCAACAATTTCTGGAACGATTTATCATCCGATAGAATTTGTCGTGACAAGCCTATCTGCATATGATTAAAATGTAAAAAAAAAAAAAAAAAAAAAGAGAGTGATAATTTGCTAAAAGCATTTTACTCCATTCATCACTCCTTTATTTCAAACCAATCCTGCCAGGAAACAACAGAGAACCACGATAAAACAAGCATGAGTGTGGATGTGTCAGGCAGAGTGTTTGGATTACATCGGGGGTCCAACAGTCACATACACAAGCACAATCTGAAATTTACAGCACTGGTGTGTTAGTGGAACAGCCCAACGACGGAGGGAGGAACCTACGCGGGTTGACGATCTTCACGGAGGAGTCTGGATCTGGATGCTGCTTGTGGATCACCTGGGTGCAGATCTGCTCTGTTAGAATCTAGGAGGGAACACACAGTCTGTCAGACGGGGATTCAAGCTGGAAACGTCTGAACAGTGACAGAAACAGCCAGCTGGGTTTCATTTGTAACGAGAGTCTGAAACTTTCCTCATTTACAGCTGAATTTAGCACAAACACACAACTATTATAGCTTATTATAGACTGTTGTTTTTCCCCCCCTTGAGTCGTGTGAGCTTGAAGTGAGCCACAGCAGACCGACCTCAAACAGGGTGTTGTAGGTCGTCATGGTGAACGGGTTGGAGTGGAGCATCAGGCGTTCGGTGAGCAGCGAGAAAAGGCCGTGGGTCAGCATGACCTCAGACTTCCTCCTGATCGGGGTGGGGGGGAGAGAAAGGGTCAAAGGTCAACGGAGCAGTGCTGTAGCGTTGTTTGTCCAAAAATATCTCAAGGACAAAATATGAAACATTTTGCAGAGTAATAGAAAAGACATTTAGCTTCAAACAGCATGAAGCTGAGAGAGTAAAACCTATCATTTTAAACTTAAATTTTTAGATGACTTTAATAATGAAAAGAATTATTGGCTAAATCTAACGCAGATTTTAGTTTGACTTCTGTCCTCGTTTTCTTATTCTTGGTTGGAGTTTGATCATCCTTACAAAAGTTTGTTTCAGACTCAGTCTCGCGTTTCCTCTGTTCTTCCTTCCATCAGCCTCATTTGGTTCATGGTCTTCAATGTTTTCCTCATGTTGCCCTGATATTACCTCAAACTGCTTCTCAACATCACCAGGTGCTAAATGGTGGTTGAGACGTAAGAGTAACAAACTATCAAAATGTA
>CAEGAE010036105.1:0-46986 GCA_903067095.1 Girardinus metallicus | reverse complement strand
GAACCAAACGAGGAGAAGCAGCATTCAGCTTCTATGCACCACAAATCTGGAACAAACTTCCAGAAAACTGTAAAACAACTGAAACACTGAGTGCCTTTAAATCTCAGGTAAAAACCCACCTGTTTAGAGTTGTTTATGAAACATGATTATGTATGAATTTAATGAATGTTTTGATTGTTGATTCTGTTGCATGACTTTGTTTTTATGTTTATGATGTAAAGCACTTTGAAATGCCTTGTTGCTGAAATGTGCTATACAAATAAAATTTGATTGATTGATTGATAACATTGTATATGTTTCCAGACAGTAGGAACCCTAGCTGCTGCATTAGTCCAGTCTGGTGAACTCTGCATTCTCACCTCAAGGTAGAGCGGTGAGCTGGAGCCGTGGTTCATTCTCTGTGCCAGGTGGTCCCGCTGCAGAATACACTCCTCCAGGTGGATCACGTTTGGGTGCTGGCTCTGAATGCTGCTCAGCGCCCAGAACTCCCTCAGGGCCAGTTCCACATTCTCTGGAGAGTGGCAGCGGATCTTCTTCACTGCCACCCGGGCCCCCGAGCGCTTCACTACTGCCTCATAGACCACACCGTAACTGCCGCGCCCCACCTCCTGGATTAGGTCGTACTTGGGCTGGCTGCTTACCATCCTTCCATCCTCGCTGTGGAGAAACAAGACAGGTCTTCATCTCATTACAGGAACACTTAGCAAGACTCAGCTACAGTGTGATACAAGACTGGAAAAACTGTACAGCTGATTTACATGGTTAGACATGAAGGAAAGGCATACCATGGTATGCAAAACCAACAGGATAAAGAAGATGGTGAGGAAAACTCAAAAGGTCTTAATTTAAAAACAGAAACTTTCACTTGGAAGGTAAAGTGAACTTTGGCAATTTGTTCCTTAATTTGGTCTCAATGTCACTAAATCTCCCGTGGCAATATGATTCACAGATCAGATGGCAAGCTGAAGTCAAACGCAAAGTGAAAGGTCTGAAAGGAAACAGGACTTCCTATGTGGGCAGGGGGTGTTAGCTGCTCACTATAGGCTTAGTAATGAGGTGATATCTCACACTGAAGCACCAGGAGCCAGCTCACAAATTTATTTATAATTCGTAAACAAAGGATGCATTTATACAAATGTTCATTACTTTAGCTACAAGTGACAAAGTTAAACTTTGATGTATACTTAGATTAAAATTAATATATAATTTCACATTCAAATCCACAATCAAAACAGCAGTTTTATTTTTGTAATGATATCAATTTTCCATACACTGTTTATGTAAAATTGCTCCCAGGGTTGGAGAAAAAAGAAAGAACATTGGGCAGCTACATGCATCAGAAAAATCCAAATACAGTTATGGAAGGTTAAGAGAGTGAGGATGATACATTTTTGAAGTTAAGAGTTGTTTCAGCTACCTGCTGGTAGGACTGTGCCATATACCAATACAAACAATATGTTGAAATTTATTACATTAGACAGTAAAATGACACCGAAAACCATTAACAATCTGAGCCTAGTTTGCTAACATTTCTATTTCTCCTAAATGATTTTAGAGAAGCCTCTAAAAGCCTCCTCATTCCACCCTCTATGGAAGGTGGAATGAGGAGGAGTCATGTAAGGGTGGCTGTCGGATGTCTGACTCCAACCTTAAGCCACTTGGATTGGATGGTTCGTCTCCATGCCTCCAATGTCTGCTTTAACTCCCACGGTGAAGTTAGTTTTAGGTTGGATGTTCAATGTGTTTTAAACGTCTGGATTGCTTGCTGGCTAACCCCGTCCAACAGTGGCAGCACACAGTCCAACAAGCCTTCATCGCCTGTACAGAACCAAGGACAGATTATCCAAACTGAAACTAGCTTCACTGCCGGAGTTAAACTGGACATTTGGAGGGTAAGAGAAACTATCTGACGAACATGACTTGATGGAGTTTGACTCAGCCATGATCCACAGCAGGAGGTTCTTGAGATTTTACATGAATATATGAAAATGTGTTCGCAAAGGGAAAAAATAAATAAAAAAATCAATTATGCAAACAAAACTGTGTTTGCTTACAGACAGCAGCTCAGTGCTTGGGTTCTGAAAGCTACAGTTTGTTTGATAATGCTCCCAAAGGACAAAGAAAAGCTTATAACCATGAGACTGTGGGCAGCTGCACAGGTCAAGCTCTGTACAGCTGCCCACAGAGTATGCTGTAAATGAGCAGAGCTGGTCTTCAGTTTCATAAGGAACAATCTATTACCAGACAAACTGGTTGGATGACTGATTAATTTATGATGTTGACAAAGGGCAAGACAAGTCATTTCACTTTGCTATTTTCCATTGTAGAAGAGTTTATATTCTGACCTCTGCCTTTATCACAAACAGTCTTATTGCTTTAAACACTGGCTGACATATCTCCCAGCCACAGTGTAGTGTAAACTGAAAACAGTAACCAGTAATATGTTCCCTGTAATGAAATGTGACACATTTAAGAGGCAGTATTGCTAATCAGCGCTGGTTGAACACTGGTCTGATGCCATCACCCGGTTTTAGTTCTCTGGTCAGCGGCCAGAGTTTTTAGTATTTTTCCCCAAACAATTGATTATCAGTTGATTTATTAACAGATAGTGCAGCTGATTTTAAATTACCTCTACTGTTGGATTGTGTGGGAGGTAACTGAAGCTTTGTTTTCATCAAGCTTCTGGAAGGAAGCTCACAGTCTGAGTCTCAACTACACACTTTAATGCAGTGATAAAGAACTCATCTTTCACATCATAGTATATTAATATAAAGCAGCCTGTTACACTGCTCTCCATCAAACCACAAAAACTAGGGGTGCACTGATTGCAGTTTTTTTGGCCTATCTCCATCACCCACCTTTAAAAATCCTGACCTGCCAATTCCGATTTTGGCCGATACAAATTTTTCATTGTCTGACATGTTGCTAATTATAGCAGAAAAGTCCCTGAGTTGGCGACAGTAAAATGATTATTATTAACTGCAAACGTGCAGACATGACATTGTGAGCCGGCCTCTCAGTCAAACCTCTGACAGGAAAGCAGTTGATTTGTAGACCTTTGCTAAGGTACATAAATCAGTGGATGAGATCTGCTTCAGATGCAAGTATCAGCCGACCACCGATCTCCTAAAATTAAGGAAATAAATCGGTGCACCCATAACAAGAACTTAGTTCAATACACAGAGATGGACTGTAAGTGAAAGCTTCTTTCAATATCTGAGTGAACACACTCAGATATTGTAACAGAGTACTAAGCTCAAAGTTTGTTTTTTTTCCTACAGCACCACTTTTCCATCACACAACACAAACACACAAAAGTAGTAGTTGGTAGTTAGTAGTACTAACAACCTCCTCAAGAAGTCAATGTTCTTCTTAGCCCTTCTAATGAGCCATCATAGGATCCAGGTGCGTCAAACCAGGGAGAGAACTAAAACATGCAGGATGCCGGCCCTCCAGGACCCACTTTGGGCTTCTGCTTTTAGCGATTGGAGCAGCTTGAACAAGCAGAGCCACGTTTATATTGGGCTTCATTGTAATTGTGAAGAACATTACATTCTGTTGTATAGAAAAACATTTTCTTTGATTGGTGACTGAATCCTTGAAACTTTATAGGACTCATTTCCTGAGTGCCGTGCCTCTATTTTGCTTGGTAAGTTCCTGTTTATTCCAGGTGGTACCAGAATTAGACATTACGTTATACGAGAATGTTCTACCGTGGTTTAGGTGACCTTTTAAACAACTGTTTATTTCTGCGAGCTCACTTTACCCTCCAATCACACCCAGCATGTAGCTAATCATCATAGCCTGGTTCACACGGCAAGATTCTAAAATCGTTGGCCGATTTTCAAAACCTGAGAGACCACACACAAACAGCAATAAAAAATCCTAGGCATAATAGGCTTGATTGCACCGTGTGTGGCGTCTAGCTGCATAGAAAGACCAACAAACCACAGAAATATCTCTGAAGACCATCTCAAGAGCCATCATGATAACTGGGACGTCCATAAGTTTGTCGGAAGGGGAAATTTGGGACAAAAATCTTGCCAGGTGAGCTATACACAAGTAGGATGTTTAAAACACGGCAGGCACTCATGTTCAGTGCAGCCTTTTCCTGAATGTTATGACTGCTGGCATTTTAAAACCAGTCTGTTTATTTTTGCTTTTATTGTTTTTTGTCAGCCATTTTTTTCCTCATCTCTGATTAATCCAGAAACTTAAATGCAAGTCAAAAGCTAATGCTACCTAAACTACAGCTAACTAGCAAGAGGATTCCTACAAAGCTAAAAATAATGTACATTTTTACCTTTCCGTGTGTTTGAAGTGAAGCTGTGTGAAGTTGTCATCCCATGAAGGAAATTGAAAATGGGTCATCTTATACCAATTTAGATATAAGATGACCGGGCGAGGGGGCAATACAAACATAAAATAAACAACTTTGTGATAAACTGAAATCTGGATGATTTATGGTGACTATCGCATACAAAGAGAAAATGACACCCATGATGTGTTAAATTTAAAAGAAATCTTTTGAAATGGAAGAAACAACAGGAATGTTGGATGGAATGAAGCAACACTGTGGACCTCAGTACATCCAGCTAGTGGTACTAAATATTAACCCTCATTCAAGAAACACACAAAACTAGTTACAAAGTTCTCTCCATTTACAACTGCAAAGAATCTGCAACTATTGAGAGTCAATAATCATCAATAGTCATATTTCCGTCCAATCGTCATGGGAATTTTTAACAAACTTATGAAATGTTGGAAAAAAAAAAAGGGGGGGGCAAAAGGAATATAAAAATTGGACATGCCAGTCCTCCAATCTGTGCTGGAGGTTTGGAACTAAGTCAGTAAATGATTTTCCATTCCCTCCTTAGTGCATTACTACCTCTTCCAGAAAAGCCAAACACCTTAAGTGAGCGCAAAATCTTCACTGTGACTTTGAGGAAATTATTTCAAATCGTGGCATTTCCATCAACCTTTTCTAATATCAATATTTGAAAATGCTGATAAAAAAAAACCCATTGATGGAAACATGACTATTGAGATGTACATGTGCAGCCCACAGTGATACTGCACTGGTCCACATGTACTACTAGAGAGAGCCAAACAAAGTGACTGCTTAAACTAATGCCTACTGTAGTCTGAAGAACTGCTTCTTGACATTCTTTATCTGAGCTTGCAATAAATTATAATGAAGTTCAGTTGAAAACATTCTTTTTCCCACCAGGCACTAACTCAGGGTGTGGCTAATTGACTTTGCATGTGGCTAACTGAACCAGAATGAACCAGGATGGCTCATTGTTTTTCTGCTCCCTCCTGTGTTTTCTGCAGTCTACCTTGGTGAATGAGTCAACAGTAAAGGCTCCACTTAAGATAATATGTATAACAAAGTGAACAAGCAACTAGATACAGAACACAGTGACACAATGTTTACATGTGCAGATTAAAAGCCCTGCAGGCAGACAGCGTGCCTGGTCAGTCACTGTGGCCATCAATACCAGTCCTCAGCAGAACAATGTGACCATTACATGATAGCACACACATCAAACAGTGCAGCAATCACCACTCTAATGAGACTGTTAGTCACAACAGGTTTATGTTACCTCACTATCATGGCGACAGCTCTGTGTGCACAACCATCACAATGTCAAAGATGAGAACCTGTCAAAACCTCGTTTTCACAATGAAAAGAAGCCGGCAGAGTGGGGGTGTGTGAGCAGGAACATGACAGCTAAACACCAAAAAGCTGACAATAGTCTACTCTAATGGAGACGTGTGGGACAGAACAAAAAAAGCAAAAAGAACCAACGTCCTGATCGAAGTGTGCACCGGATTGCTTGCAGGCTTTTAGGATACAAATCTAAGCCTGTCACAATAAACAATAAATCAAATAATTGCATGACAAATTAAAAGAAACTAAAAAAATTCATTCGCTTGATTTATCGCTTTTCTTTCTCGTTACCAGAAACTGATTAAAGTTGTCAGACTGGTGCTTCGGTATCAATTATCCCTTTTTTTGAAAGATAATTTTGTTTACAGAAACTTCATAATTCAATTTGTTGTTTCTGTGGTATTGTTTATTAATTTTGGTTGTTTCAAATGTCTCCCAGTTCCAGTGCTTAAAGTTTAATAATGTCTCTATCCATCTATCTATCCATATGTTCCTTAGAAGTTAAAGCTTATTGATCGTTGAGAATGTGTTCTTGCCATTATTATACCATCTCCATTATATTACTTGAAAATGGTTTCAAAACAACAATATTATTGTTTATCCAGGACAATTTATTGTTCAGCAAAGTTTGTTATGGACATATTATGCCATTGAGATTAAGGATAAATCATTTTAAAAAGATTTTCTTTTATAAAATGTGACAATCATGACATTGTAATGATAATGATTTATCAAATTGTATTCTATCACGCCACAATTACACAGTTTTTAGGTTGTATGATTAGAATTGATAAACATTGAAGTCTGGAAAATAAAGATGGAAGAAAAGCATTTTGTGTTGACGTAACAGGTCACTGTTAAAAATGAGACATCCTGTCTCAATGGGACTCAGAAAGAATGAAATGTTAGATTTACACATAAAGAAAAAATAACCTAAAACTAAGTTTGTTCCGTGCCAAATGTTTTAACTGTGACCTAAAATACAGCTGATGGCCCGTCAGCCAACTGTGATCCACACGATGTGACCGAAGCTCTAATCCACACTTGTCTGCTGAATGTAGAGGGGGAGAGGAACCGACGGATTACTAAACCAGGAACTCCCAGACCCACTTTTACCACCCTCCCAAATTTCTTTAAAATATAGTAGTACTGATTTTTTTTTTTCTCCCACTAAGATGATTTTTAACTTACATTGCTAATGGTTTAAAGTTGGCTGGTCAACTTGTGGAAATGTTGACGTCCACCAGGTAATTGTTCCTTTATAAGAATATCTAAGCATTCTTAAAATAACTCATTTTACTCCAAGGTTAATTCATGAGAAGGTTTGTTAAGGACGCTTGTAACCAAACTGTTCCATCTGTGTTTTTTTACTTTGATCATGGTGGGTTCTGACACAGCCAACACACACATCTGTCTGCTTTGTTACCGTTTATTATGCTACGTTAAGCTAACCCGGTTCACTGTAGAGGATGCAGAAGAAAATTATGTGGTTTCACAGTATGAAATTAGCTCACGATCATTTTAATAAACCAAATCAGTTGAAGGATCGTTCCAGCCCAAGTTCACCACAAATAGACGGTTAAAGGAGCTGTTGTCTCAAGGTAGTGACATTAATCATTTTCTGTGAAGAAAAAAATTAACCCTCAAACAGGAAGATTACAGCCAATGACATTTGTCTAATATTAGTTAATTAATGGCAGTTCTTCAGCAGAGTAAAAAATTACTTTTTTTTTTTTTAAAAACTCATTTCAGCATCTATTCCTACCAACACTGCAAACTAGAGATCTATAAATCAGCTTTTCACTGACTGACATTTCCAGTTGTTTCTGAGGTCTGGTCTTCATTTCCTAATTTTTCCAGAAAACACAAGTACTTCAGCTGTTTGCTCTTATGACTTTTGCATTTTATTGACCTTTCTGCTCCACCATAGAAAACAAATCAAAACAAGCTTTGATGTGCAGGAATAAAAATAATCTTTCAGGTTTTAACTTCCCTAATCAAAAGGTCCCACACTCAAAGGAAAACTCACCCGTTTTAAGGACGTACAATGAGGATTTGCACGTCCTCATTTACACTTTCTATATTAGTTATGCTTTTTAGATGAGATGGGGGAGGTTGCTCATTAATGTTATTTTAATGCAACATAAATGTTACATTACTAATTCATAAAATACTAGTTTTGCAATAAAAAAAATACATGTTTACCAGATATAACCAACACTTCCACCACTCCTTAGTACTGTTAAATCTGTAAAAGAGATTAAAAGTGCCAAAATTTTAAATACAAATTTCAGTTTGAAACAAAACATAAAAGTTAGCTAACTGTTTCCTCCTTAACTGAAAAACACAGGACAAGGAGAGTGTATTCACACCTTTAGCTGATAGATATGAACATTTAACCAGAAGATGGAGTGCTGCAGGCAGTTGTTCCCCTGACAGACAGCTAAGTGAACGGGCTAATGAGACACTCACCTCGGTGATTGGCTACCAGGCTAACAGCTATGTGGCCTGGCCCCTGGCTGCTAACTCGAGCTAATCATGTTAACAGCAGCTAACAAAGAGTCCAGCTTGCTCCAGTTCGTTCACAAAACCTGGTTCTGCGTTGACGTCGCCTCATTTGAACCCAAACATGCTCATTTCCCCTTACACTGACCAAACAGTGGCGAACAGAGGCGCTATCCATGCTAACCACAAGGTGTTGACAGTTTATTGTCTTGTGTACGTGCGAGTGCCATCAAGCAGCGTACACACCTGCAAGCCGGGTTGCCAGGTAAGCACAGTAGACAAGACAATGGTGAACGTACAGCGGGGACAGAAGAGGTTTGACGGCATGATATCAGGTCATGAGGCTCACCTTAGAGTCGCTTCTCGGGGGTTCATTGGTGGTCTTCCTCACTCCCTCTGGCAGCCATTACAGCTGCACACGCTCCGCTCGCTCAGTCAAGCCGACGAGGTTGTGTCAAACACTGGACGTCAGAGCGTGCAGCTGCTGCGCTGCGAGGTGCCGTACAAATCACCGCGTGAGCAGCTTAAACAGCTTCCGGTCCCTTTCAAAGTAAAACACATTCGCAGTTCTATGTTTAATTTTAAACTTACGTTGCACACGCTGTGTGGCATTCAAATGTATGTATTTCTAGATATTTAGTTAAAATTTATTTTAATCAAAAGATTTCTCAATTGCAAGGCAACAACTCAGTGTTATGGTTGTGCGAAAGGTTTTTTTTCTGCAACTTGACTTTTAGTCAGTGCAGTTAGCTTTATTTAGCACCTTCCTCCCAGCAGCCTCCTCCCCAGACCTAACTGTCACTCACAGATAGAATACAACAACATGCACACCTGCATAATATTATCCAATTGCTATTATATTGTTTATTTATTAACTCGTTTTGGATACTGTGCAGCTGCACAACATCCAAAACGATGGATGCTCTTACTTTATTTTAAATTTCGAACTTTTGTTATGATACATAACCGTGGCAACAAGGTATTTTTTTATTTTTTTATTTATTTACAACTGGGAGTTACTGATTACAATCTCACAAAATAAAAATAAAAAAAAAAAAAATAAAAAATACCTGAACTCTGAACACAAATCCCAGAGAAGTTAAAACAAAGGCTTCATGAATGCAGGACAAAGAGCAGAGAGTGAAATGAATTCATCTCTTCAATGTGTCTTAGTGGCAAAGATCATATTCCAGACTCCAACATGTCTCTGCACCGCTTCATAACCAAACTACCAGGCAAAGATTTAAAGAGGAACAGGAAAAGCAAATGATGTGGATTTGCAGAGCTAGCAAACAACTGATGGTGTAATCCAGGACGTTACTGTGGAACATCATCTCTGCTGCCTTAACATTGAGATGTTAACATGTCATGTGTTGTGGAAAATTTTATTTCATTTTGGTATATTATGGTTATGTCATGTTAATGTTTTTGTATGTTTACAAACAATTGCAGAGAAAACTAGACTGAGCCAAAGAACTGAGGGTTTTAACCTTCATTGGAGAAAATATCCTGATAATTTCACTCTCTCTTCAGAATTTATGTTTTTTTTCATATATCAAATTGAGATCCCAAAGGGCCCTTTCATACAGTGGTGATGCTAGCTACTGGGTCAGAGCCACAACTGTCCTGTCAGCATGTTTCTCCCACACTCTTGAGGGTGGCAGTGGCACAGACTTATGACATCACTAGTGATAATTTGGGCTGTCTTAAAGAGACGCCACAATTATGATTGTTACAGGCACTTCTGACCAGGGAAAGGACACAAACAACAAGGGGTGAGTGGAGCGGGAATCAGACCAGCAATCCACCGATTGCAGGGCAAACCACTGTCGCCACCGTCACCGTGTTGTTGCCCCAACAACACATGACATTAACAAGATCATAATACACCAACAGTCTTCAGTCAGAGGCCCCTTCAGATTTGTTGCAAGAATGACCACTACAGAAAATCACTTCCTGCCCAACATTTAATTTCTCTTTGAGATACATAACGCATTCAAAAGCCAGGAATTGAGTCCAAAAACAGTGACAATAAACCTAGTGCTTTATTACATTCGGAATAATGCAATAAACTGATCTTATTAGTTAAAACATAACTAACTTATTAGTTATGCTAATCAGTTATGGTTAGCATAACTGATTAGCAGTTATGAATAAAACATAGATAAAGGATGTTTTTTAACTTCTAACTTTTAAACCATTTTCACTTTCTCACAGGTTCTTGGAACCTTGGGTGTCAGTAAATCATTGTAAAGAAAGAAAAATGTAAGGAGACATAATTGGGACTTTTTTACCTTTATTAAGAGATACCAACTGCATCACTGTGCAGCCCATCTCTAATACCACTTGGAGTTAAAAAAAAAAAAAAAAGCAAATACCAAATGAAATGTGTATAATGGGCAATAAACCTAATATGGTCAATTTTATATTTTTGGCTTTCCAGGAGCCTGATTTTGATGTTTTCTAAATGAAGTGGGAGTTCCTGTACATTACTTGAAGTTATATTCCAGGTGTCAGAGGCATCATAAGAGAAAGTTTTACCAATAGCAGTTTTCTTCCTAAGTGGTGAAAGCCTGCCGCTGTTTGTATTCTCTGATTCCTTTGGATGACTTGTGCAACATAACCATGGCATATTTTATAAAATAAAAATGGTTATAGTTTACAGTATTGTCCCATCTTAGTCATTCGTGTGAAATGTTTGGTAGTGTTCACTTTGAACTTCACGTCTTGGGTGCAAAGGCTGACCGGTCATGAGCCTAGAACCTCCCGTTAGGACACCCAGACTGATCACACAGTAACAGGAGCATCTGCTCTTACTGTGGATGACTTATGCCCTCTGGTGGCCGCTCTACACTCTCCTGCTCCTTAAAAGTTAACGTTTTGTGACACTGATTCTAATGATTTTAAAGCAAAACGGTCTCTCATTTAAGTGTTTGTTGAGGGAACCAATAATAATAATAATAATAATAATAATTAATAATAAAACATTTTCCTACTGGATTGAGCAAATGTGTTCAGTTTGTACTTGGAAGTTTGATGATCTCACTTTGAAATCAAGTCTAGTACGACCCTAATGTGATGACTGCTGTATATATAAAAAAATCTGTTTGTCTCTACTTTCTACAGTTTGTATGTCACACACAAGATTGAACAATTTTTATATGGAAACATTTTTTTCTCAGCGCCTCAATGGATAATTCAGAAAGAATCAGTCTACTGGTGGCGTCATTAGGGTCCAGCTTCTGTTCTTAAAGGAACCCCAGGAACGTTCAGTTCAGCCATGAGCAGCATTTTGTTTCCCCAGTGTGCAATAAGGTTCCTACAGCAGCAGATAAGCAAAATGTATACAGTATGGGTGAGGGGCTAGTTTCATTATCTACCGTTTCTGTGTGATTAAGTAAGTACAATGACATGTTAAAATTAATACATTTATAATTGGCATTCTTTGATAAGAGAGCAAAATTATCCCAGGTTGGACTCAATTTCCTCATAGATTTGATTCCAGTTTTAATTAAAATAGCTGATTTACTTACTTTATTAAATAAATCGAGACCTTTAACACATATTGTAATAAGTATTAATTTATTTAATATAATAAAACTTTTATTCAAATGATCATATAATGTATTTAATAATCCATGTTCGTCTTCTATGGAAGGAATATTATTTGTTGAATTTGTTGTAAGGAGGAAAAGTAAATAATCAAAAGTATGGGGTAAGTTGGAGGAGAAAGGGAGGAAGAGAAGAATTAGGGAGAAGACGGAAGGAGACACAATGCAGCATCAATCAGATCTTTAAATGGTAAATTTCAATTAATTTTCTAGTGGCTACAGACTGGTGTGGATGGGGCTATGTGATTATCCTGTCCCAGATCCAGCCAAAGCTGTCAGCTGGTCTGAGTTCTCATCATTACCTATGGCAGATTAAATAAAGTTTAACATCCACTGATCATTAATGACTAAAAACAAGTTCAAAATCTGAATTCTGAATATATGAGGAATTGCTAGTGAATCTAACTGGCTCTCTGAAGCTGTACTGACTCAGGTGATTGGTGTAACTCAGCTCAGCTGCTGAAGAAACCCAGAGAGCTCTTCTGTTTGGTGCTGTACCTTTGCTGATGAAAGCCCACTGCTGTTCGGATCATCTTAATGACTTTGTTTGACCTCTAACATGTGGAATCAAGGTGAGTGGCACGTGTCTAAAATCATCTGTTGAATGTCCTCTCACATAAGTTGAAACTCTGGTCACTCTGACACAGGCTGCAGTCAGTCCAGTGGTGAAACCTTGAGCCACAAAGCTACATCATCAAAGGTGCATGTCTGTTGGCTTAAGTAAAAAGAGCTTTAATAGCCAAGAGAAGCAGATTATCTGTTGGGTTCATAATCTGTTCCCTCACCATCTCTGCCACAGAAAGCGCACCTTGAGATTTTCCCCTGCACCGTCTCTCAGCTGCTGGCTGCTCCTCAACTCTGCAATGACTGCTTCACTATCTGTGACTGTGAGCTCAACCAGGTGAGCAGGTTATTTTCAGAGGTCAGGATTTAGAGAGAAGTTGTTGTTCAACACATACTGTGGACAGTGAGCTTCAGACAGTTACTAATGACAGGATTTGGCCACCTGTTAAAATCCCTCTTTGCAAAGGCACACTGTGGATAATGTCTGCAGTCCATTATAGAGGAGCTGAACACCTACTGGTAAATGTTCACCTCTTTTTTATAGTTCTTCACTTTGAAACTCAATTCAGTTTTATTTATATAGTGCCGATTCACACCAAATGTTGTCTACAGGCACTTAACAAAAATAAGTATTTCAATTCCATCATGCACACATTCCAGTTGGTGGACTGGCGCTCAAACAGTACAGTAATCTCAATTAATTATTCAACATAGTTTAAAAAGAGTCTGCAGATTACTTCCGCCTACAAACGGTCTCGGTTTGGTCGGAGTGAACTCGGGTGCGGTACGAATGATTATGTGAATGCCAAGCGGGCGGCAGACCGTCCCCAACAGCTTTCAGGAACCGGACTAGAGCGCAGGGCATTCTGGATAAATACAACCAAAACAAACGGACTGTCTCACGCTGGCGGGAGAAATGGCTTATGGTCTTTTGCCAAAGAGAAATCATACAGCCACAAAAAATTTGATTCCACTCTGCTGGAGTTCATTCATGTTTGTCTCTGTGCTCCACCAGGTCCATTAACCAGGTTCAGGACCCGACCAGAACCCCTCAGTGTAAATTACCTTGAGAAATAATGAGATTTGGTTATATATAAAAGCAGGCTTTAATGCCAAAAAATTATCAAATGTTACAAGCCAAACATGTCATAGAAATGGATGAGATACAGAGTTACATTCACCGTCCAGCGCTGGGCCACACTGAGCTCACCTTATGGATGGAACCAAGTGAGGCAAAGATTGTAACTCTAGTTTAGCTTTTTATTTATTAAACAGACAATTTCAGTCTGTTTACATGTGACTGGGGCAGTCATACATAAACATGGTTATGTAAGCTGCAGCCTGTGCGTGTAAGCAGATAGGAGAGAATGAAAGAGATGGAGGAAATGACAGAATCCATAACAACTCCCATGTTTTTGTCCACATTTTGAGAAGCGGGAATTTTACAACACAAAAAACATCTTCAGAGTTTTTTATGTCGCCCCCTTCAGTGGTTCTAGGTGTAGCGCCACCACAGGTTTTCCAAAAAGTTTGGTTTGTTTGTTTGTGTAGTTGGGTTTCGCAGTGCGAAACCCAACTACACCAGCTGAAAATCTAGCAAAGCCTGCAATTTTACTCCTCAATTTAACCAAGTCTACCAAACTATCAGATGTGAAAACGCACATAAATGAATAAGAAGATTTGTAGACCAGCACACATAATCTGAGGGAAAGCAAAGCTAATTAAAGAGTTTCCCTCAAAACAGTATTGTCCCAGTGTCTTTTATAGGTTACAGACAGCTTTCCACATTTGGTGTTATTTAACCATCACTTATGTATGTTAAGTCTTGAAGCAGTGATTTTTACTGGTGCATTTTTATGGCCATTTTTATGTCGGTCTGACTATCCATGACCACATTTGGCATTCATCCCTTTTCTTCTGGGTCACTCCAAGCATAAAGGCTCTAATCTTAGACATGTTCCTGAGATATTGATTATGAGACTCAATGTACTATTAAATATCACAAGGGCAAATTTCAATGTTAAGCTTTTCATTTGTTCCCAACAGCATCTGGACATCTGAAGAAACATTTCTATAATTCTTTGTCGCTTTAAATCACAGCTTTGGTACATTTCCAATACTCTTTAAGCTAAGTAGAATTTAGCCTAAGCCAAGTAGTTCCTCCTATCTCAGGTTTCTGTTGTTGGAGTCATAAGAGGATTTGCTCCGTTTGTGACCAACGTCCAGTACGCCGTGGACGACATGACCGGTCCACCCCTGAATGTGAAGCTGTGGGTGAACATGGAGGTCAGTGGTGTTAAAGAACATTTGGGGAGAAGTAAGATGGACATGGTGATAAAAGATTGGTAATGAAAGATTGGATCTAAACTCCAATCTTTACAGGACTCTGCACTGACGACTGTAGTTTCTCCAGGAATGTATGTGAAGGTGATTGGAAGCCTACGCAGCTACAGTGTAAGCAAACATTCTAGAGAAACAGGCTGTAAGCACTAGGAAAATAAATGCCACACTGCCATTTCTTCTCCTGATTCAACAGGGACAGAGGTCGCTACTGGCAATGAATGTCCGACATCTAAAGGACCTGAATGAGATCAGCTCCCACATGTTGGCGGTGGTACAAGCTCATATGCAAGTTTTCAGAAAGGTACACTCTGGTGCATTTCTGCTTCTTTGGGAACACCAACTTTGCATAAAGAAATGTGAAATTTCTTTAAAGAGTGTAAGGGTTACACTCCCCAAAGTGACTTGGACATACTTTAGCGTAGATGTTAGAAAAATTGTAATCATGTGGTTTTTGTACAGCAGCTGGGGAAATGAGGAGCTATGATGGCTCCCCCTTGTGGTGGTGAAGGACATAGCAGTAGCAAAATAACATTGCATGTGTTAATAAGGTTTAAAGAGGATGGAAATGAAAATGTCAGCTGAAAACCAGCTCTCCATGTCCTGAATGTGAACCAGCTAGGGCTGCACTGCAGCACAGCTAGCCACAGCAGGAAATCTGAAAATTTGCAATTTAATACTTTTGACTATTGTTGCTATGTGCACATTGATTTTCCAGGTGTTTGTTTTTAAACACCTGGAGATTCTGTTGCACTTTGCGATGCAACCAGAGGTTACAGTGACAGTGCATCCTAACATGCTTATTTGCTACCTAGAATTAAAAAAGACTTTTAAAAGCCATTTCATAAAATTTAGACTGAACATACAAGTCGTACAAGCTGGCCTCACAAACCCCTTTAGGAAGTTCTTTGTTTGGTGAAACTGACACTCGGATGTCCATGATGGCATCCATCATGGTTTCATTCGAACCAGGCCAATACCTGTAACCTCTGTGTTTCTATCAGGTATTTGATGTGAACATGAACCTCACTGTGGCGACACAGCCTGACCGGAGCAGTGGGACGCGTCCTCGAGGCATTTTACCAAATGGTTTGTCTACAGTCCAGGGCCAGGTCAGTGACTGCAAAGAGCAAGTTCATCATGGTCAGTTTCTGTTTATGATGTGCTGTGTGCTACAATTTGACATTATGAATTTTTTATTTTTTTTTATATTGAGTAGTTGACATACTGAATCAGATCAAATGTATTTTTATTATGCTGTTTGAAAATATAAGGTTATGGGTGCATTCCCAGCAGCCCTATTTAGTCTCCTTAATCGAACTCTAGCTCGTTTGCTTAGAAAGTCTGATTCATTTGTGGAGGTGTGAATGAGTAACCAAAATCTGAAGTGGACCGAAATAGACTTGGTGTCAGGTAACTGAGCAGGTGGTAATTTGTGCATTTAGCTAAACAAGACATTAAATCGGCCACGCTTTGTTGTTTTGGCTAATGATCCAGCGAGTTGCACATCATTGCATTGATTCTGGGCGTCTGTGACCATCTTATACACTGATAAAGTAAAACTATCATTCAGATTTGTCAACTCTCTCTCTCTCTCAGGTGTTGCATCAAATCCAAGTGTTCTCTGTCCATAATGATGGCATCAGTTTCCACGACCTGACAAGAAACCTGGACTACATTAGCATGCGAGACATTAGGTAACCGCAAACTACACTCCCAACCCCTTTTTTCTAAGACATTGTTTTTCTAATGTCATCATTACTGTAACCTGACATTAATGGCCATTTTAGACATTAAATGTTCCAAATGACTAAAATTGTAGGAATTGACTGTATCTTGCATTAAATAGATGGATAGTTTGGAAAAACCTGGATACCACAGCAGAGTTTGATGTGGGGAGAACATTTACTCTGCCAGCACGTAAATGACAAGAGATTGCCATGACATTTTATTTATTTTTACTGGAGTGGGAAAAGTCTTTCAGATGGCTGCAGGCAAATTTTATCTGCAACAAATCTGCACCCAAATTCTTGGTAACACAATCTCTGATATTCCAGTCACTTTTTGGAGCAAATAACCAATTGGGTTCGATTTCTTCTCTTGTGAGAGACATGGGCCAAGCAGAGACAGGGACCTCAACAAAGTCTGCAAAGTCAGGGCATTTTAGTATGATTTCTTGGGATGTTTAAATCAGTTGTGATTATGAAAAGGTGACTGTGTTTCTTTCCTTTTTCCATGCTAGCAGCTGTGCAGACTGCTACTCTATTTTTTTTGGTCTTATTACTGAAATCTGCTAAATCTAAAACTATATGTCCTAACTGGGGGTTTTACCTGAAGCTGATGCTGATTATCTCGTTTCTCGTTCAGATCTTCCTTGACTTTCCTTGCAAGTGAAGGTCACATCTTTTCCACCATTGATGAGCATCATTTCAAGGCAGCATAACTTCAGCTGCCTCTGGGGAAAAAAACATAAAACTAATCCTGGACTAGTTTTTACGTTTGATTTATTTATTTTGTTAAACTGAATCTCAATCATTTTTCTTGTAAATGACTTCTAGATTGAAGTGTTTCTTTTCTTCTTGAATTATGTATGCATCATTCCCATCTGAACTCACCTTTTTTTTTCTTTTTATTTTGACTAATCAATTATTTAACATCAAATCAAATGGAGAGCACCTTGTTAGATCCTTGTCAGGATCAACGTATCCTCCGACTTGTTTCAACACAAATGTGTTGACACTGTAGCTCAGCGGTGCTATGAGACTCCTAGTGAATGAACTACATTCTGAAATGTCAACTTTGTTGATTGAGCAACTTAATAAAGGAACAATCAGGATCTATGTGCTGTAATATTTTCTTTCTGCCTCATTTAAACATGAGTCTTTACCTCAGCCACCCCTTTGTGTCTTGACCATCTTCTTCTTTGTTGGAACTATTTTTGCTCCATTGTGGAATTGTCTGATAAAATCGGAGGAAATTGTCTCCAGTGTGGAGCTGAAGAGTGACTCTACCTGTAATAGACGGTGACAGGGCTGTGAACTGCAGGTGAAGACTGACTTCAAAAGAACTAACAAAGAAAAAGAGAACCATGTCAGTGGAATCGATGTCTCTTTTTACTATTTTCTATTTTTAAACCCGTTCTTCTCTCACAGCCGGCGCCATCATCAAATATCCAAAAAACACAGAGTGACGAGACCAAAATGGATATGACTGTTATTAGGATTCATCTGTGCTTGATATTTGTATGTTAAAGTATAATCTATAGCTCTCTGTTGGCTGTGTGTGAAACGATGAGGAGGTTTAGTCGGTCCCTGGAGAAATCTCCTGCTGAGCTTACCTTCCTTTTATGTTTCCACTCTAGTCTGAATGCTGACAATGCTGCTGTCTATGCAATGAAAAGCCCTTAAGAGTGCTAATTAATACACTTTATTTTATTTCTAAGCAAACTGGTTGTGATAGCACATGCTAAATGTGTCATTTTTTTTGTCCCCCATGTTGATGAAACTGTCCTGTGAAGATCTACGTCCTGTCCAGGGTTGTGACAGCTCCAGTGTTTGAAAGATTTCAGCTCATCTGCAGCATTTCACTGCTAGATTTTTATCTGGCTGCCATTTGGTGTGTTCAAATGTTTACACACACCCAGCATGGCCATTTATATTGATCATATTAATTTTGGGCTTTTAAAGATTCTTCAAAATGTTCAAAATCATACATGCATATGATGAACAAGTTTTTTTTTCTAAGGATTTGGTCTTTTTCAATTCAAATAACTTTATTTGAACCTGAGGGGCAATTTAAGAAAAGTGACAGTGCAGTGTGAAAGTGAACCATGCCAGCTGAAAATGGAACAAGTATTACAATATTGGTTCCCAACTGACCCAAGTCTACTGGACTATCAGGTGTGAAAACACTGAAACGGAGGCTGTAATGATGCTCCCTAAACCAAAACTTTGCTAAAAGTTTTTGTTCTTGCTCTTTAAATAAACTGAGTTCAGGCAGAATTGGTGTTGCAAATAAAATGGATAAGACTATTCTTCTGATTTATAACCAAATATTAGTGTGGATGGATTTGTGTGTGGGTGTGTGTGTATGTTACAGTACGCTTAAACTGGTGCACCAAAATCATGTTTCTGACATTTATGCATCATCATTACAATCTGGGAAAAAATGCAATTCAAATGTATCATTAAAGATCCAGAATTAATAATAGATTTTATTTATAATATCCTTTATATCTTTAGATCTCAAAGGGCAGGAAACGGGGAAAAAAATCAAGCAATTGTAAGGGATAAAAATTAAGTAAATGAATAGATAAATAAGAGATTAAAACCAATATCTAAGAAAATGTATCAAAAATTTTGGTAAAAAGAAATGTCTTAAGATCTTTTTAAATCAGTGGATTGCGGTTCCCTCAGAGTGTCAGGTATGGCATTCCACAGCCGTGGAGCGACAGCGGAGGAAACCCCGTCCCTCATAGTCCTCAGTTTAGTTTTGGGTGTGTGGAGAAGGTTTGAGTGGGTGAGTGAATGAGTTGTGCTTTGTGGGTTAAGCAGCTCTTTTAGATAGTTGGGGACATTTCCATAGACATTGAGGAGGGATATTTTGAATTCAGCCATGGTGGAAATGGAAAGCCAGTGGAGAGAGTGGAGGATGGAAGCGATGTGGTCCTGTTTGCTCAACTGATCAGGATCAGCTGAGCAAACATCATTCTCTAAAACTCTAGGAGCTGCAGAGTTTTAGAGGCTCTGCAGGATCTTGCTATGAGAAGTGCGTTGCAGTCCAGTCTGGAGGAGACACGGCCATGATGGTGGGTATATGTAAAGCTGTCCTGCAGCGTAATGAGGGCAGTTCGTGTCCTCTGCCTGATGAGGCTGCGTCTCAAGCTCAGTGCAGAGGAATGCATGTGTTGCAAGTATTGTTGTTTATCCACCAGGGGGCAACATGTGAACTGGAATCCATAAACTTTCCTTCCATGACTCTCAAAACACGCACACCACATCCTTTCTTTCAACTTGTGTTAATCTGTTTTTAACTGTAGGAATGTGTGTGCAGTGAAACCAAGCAGCTTATCTGTTTGGAAATCATTTTATTTCTACAATGCATAGAGAGTTCAGCTGCTTTTTTAACTGATCCCTCTTACATGTCAACTATGGAGGCTGGGATCTTTTCCATTCATGCTGTGTGTGTGTGTGTGTGGGGGGGGGGGGGGGGGGGGGGCGTGTGTGTATTCGTGCATGTGCAAATGAAGGAAACATTACACGTGTTCTACCTTTAGGGGTCTCTCGAGCTCTTTCCAGACCCTGCTGTGTAGCCAGTACTATTAAATGGCACCTCGTTAATCAAATCTGCATGAGTGCGCTCAGGTTGCCATGGCAATAATTATCAGAGCTGCCTAATTAACTTTCTCAATTGCTTAATGATATACGACCCTCTGAACTCCATCGTTTTTCTCCCCCTCTAATCCAAGTTGTGTTTTTATTCTCCCAGTTTCTCTCCGCGGCGTTAACCCGTTAACCCGTTAACCCGTGACCACCGACATAATAGAAGCAACTCTGAAATTAAATTCAGCATCACATCGTTTCCTGTCGGCCCACGCCTGTTCTCTTCGCCTTCCCGGAGCTGGAACCGAACCGGCGAGCTGCTGCGAATGCCAAACTCGGTGTGTCTCGGCGTGTGTCTGGGCCTGTACGGCATCATGTGTGACTCGCACGCGCCGCCTTTCGCCTTGACCTCGCGTGACAGCTGACTGAAGGTTGGGAGCAGCGTCCCTGTCGTCCCTGATCAGCCAGGCGAGACTATCCGAGACGCGGCGGAGACAGGGGAGGGGTACCTGGTGACACCCACCCTGCCGTCTTCTGTCACACCTGGCTCCAGTGAGCAGCTTCCTGTCAGCTGGCAGCGCCTTCGCCATGTCGTGTCCACACCGGTCCAAGTTTGTCTCCGTTCACTTGTCATACTTTGTAGCTGAGACAGAGAGAGGACCGGTGTTCAGATTTGGACCTCTGTGCCCACAAATATCCTTATGTTCTCAAGGCGTTCACAGTTTGGTTACTTTTTTATTTTTATGTCTGACATGTTTTTAGGGGAAATATGGTTATAATAGAGGAGCTATCAGAAACCTGGTGCGCCTGATTCCTGCATTTCTATCTTTACCTGTGCAATTTGCCAAGATGGCTTCTTCTTTCTGCACTTTGCTTCAAAAAATGTCCGAGATTTAAGAGATTTGGTAATGAGTTCACCTGAAGCCACCACTTGTTGATAGTATTTATTCAAGCTGTTTACAGCACACTTATTTTGGATATACAGTTGAAACCAGAAGCTTACATAAACTTAATTAAAAGACATGCACCTTTTGTTTCCTCGCTCCCTGAAGTTAAATCAGAACAAACTGCTCGTTTTTTGGTCTCAGTTAGGATTACTACAGTTATTTCTTTTAGCTAAATGTCACAATAATGAGAGAAATATTTATTAAATTCTTCGAAATCATAAGCTGCCATGCATTTCCTCAGTATTTAGTAGCATTACCTTTTAACGGTTTGACCTGGGCTTCTCCTGACACTTTGCTGGACTTCTGGCCCAGTCCTCCTGTATAACGCTTTATCAAGTCTAGAGGACCTCATAGAGCAAACTAATTGTTTGCAAACTAGCTAAATGGTAGTTTGCATTTATTTAACTTTCTAACTAGATATTTAGTTGGAAAGCTAAATGTTCAGTTTGCAAACTAAATATTTAGCCTTCTAACTGAATATTTGACTTTATGAATATTCTAACTAAATATTTAGTTAATTTCTTAACTAAATATTTAGTTTGCAAGCTAAATACTTACCTTTCTAACTAAACATGTAGCTTTCTGACTAAATATTTAGCTTGTGAATTAAATACTTAGGTTGGAACTCTGACATTTATAAATGTATCAATAACATGGTGAAAAAATAACTTGGGAAAATGAATGCCCATTTTTATGACAATCTGAATAAAACAAAAATGTTACTATTAAGTTTCTTACTGTGTAACTTTACAGATGGCGACCCAAATCCGGCATCGTGTTTCCAGAATTTCTCTTTTCTAGGACTTGTTGCATACACACAACATGAAAGAGCTTTTGGATTTCAATTCACAGTGTAAAATTATGGAACAAGTTAAATGAGGAGTTAAAACAAAGTCAAAAATTTTAAAAATTCAAAAGGAAATATAAGGAGGTCATTTTCAAAAGATATAGAAATATGGGTGAGAGATGGCACTAAGGTATCTATGTAAACTGAGGCATATGAGTGTGTGTAGGTACTGATGTATGAGTGTGTTTCGTGAGTCCAGGGCAAACCCCCCCCAAAGAACATAAGAAGGAAGATGAATTAACCTATGTCAAGATTTTCCCTTTAAAAAAATAATAAAAAAAATCATGATTTAATTATAATTTAATCACCATCTGAAAACATGGCATGGGTTTGTGGGGAAGAAGTTCAACTGGTTTTTTTTTTTTTTTTTACTGCTTCCTACTCCTTATCGAGCATGTTAAGATTATTGTGTTACAAAAATATGTCTCTTGCATTCCTAGTTCATGTCTGCTATCGTGTTCGAAATAAAAAAATAATAGGTGGAGCATTTCAGCTTCATCCTCTGGCCACGGCTTCAGACCTGTAGTGAATTCCAGGCGGTCGGTTGTGTTTGTCTCGTTGAGCACTCTGCACGACTGAGACGCTTCCCTCCAGCCTGAGCTGTGGGATCAGTGCCGGGTCAGCAAACCACAAGGCCTGGAAGAGTTTGTGGGATCAACTCTCTGCAACCACCGTCAGGAAGTTTTAAAGGACTGGGTCAAATCAACTGTTGGCAAGAAACGATCCATTAGTTACAGCCAATGTCTGCCATATGTCTGGAACCGCCTGCTGAAACCATGTGATGCAATTCCTCCCTTTCTTTTTTTATATCCCTCCTAACGTAATCTCTCACGAAAAGCCGTACCTCTCCATATACAGCTCTTTTCCAGAGAGAAGTCCCACCCATGTTTTAATTGTAAGAGCTTTTGTTGCTTTGAAGGCAGCGAAGAAAAGTGTCAGGGGAAAGATTATCTGTGTACCACCTCTGCACTGCATCACTGTGTATTTTCCCTCTTGTGAGTGGATTTCATGGTTGAGAGTGGAGCTTGAAATAGGATTAACAGTAGGTGTCAGGTAGTGCTAGCTAAACCTCTTTATGTCAGGTGTGGCGGAGAGAAATCTGTCACTGCGTCTGGCTGAACCCTTTCACCACTGAACGTCGCTGGAGGGGAAATCTTTAAATATTACTGAAACTGTATTTGTATTCATCTAAAGCCTGCAAGGCAGGAACAACACAATGGTGTGGTTTCTACTTATTAAAGGAATTAAAAAGATGTGTGTGTGCGTGTGTTTGTGTGTGTGTTGCTGCATTAGAGAGCCTTAACACGTACTGCCAGAATGTGAACAAAATCCAAACCTTTTGTCTTCCTGAGATAAATGAATAATCTCAGAATATTTAGGTTGTTTTGTGTCTGACTGATGTCGGGAGGGCCCAGGAGAATGCGTTCCTATGGTGACCATGAGCATGGTATGGGGTTGATATGCCCGACCGATTGTTTCCAGAACTTCCACAAGCAAATATTGGGAACCAACTCACTTACATTTTTCATGTAAGTGAGTTGGTTGGAATTACTTGGCAAGGCCGAAGGGACAACGATAGGAAAAAAAGACGTTTCTCACGAAACAGTTTGTTATCAAAACGTGACTTTCCAGCAGGATTCTTGGAGGACAGCGAAATTTTATGTAGTGGTGCAATTATGACATGACCAAATTTATTCATCTGTGATGAATAATGGAATCACCGCAATTGCAAAATTGTGGTTTTTCCAAATTAGCAGGATATCTACAGAGTTATGTGCTCATTTCTAATGAAACCAGCTACTGCTGCTGGTCCATCTCCATCTCTGCAGGATGAAAGTTCCTCTGATTGGTTTATTTTTGATGAACCTGAGTAAATGTTGCTACATGTCCATGGCAGAATATTTACAGTATTTACAGTAACTGGGGTAAACTGCCAGGAATCATGCAGAGAACCAGGAGGTTCAGCTTCATGTGCCTCCTGGTTCCTGCACTCTGAAGGTCTTCTCATGTTCGTTTCAGGGCAACATGGAAACACCAGGAGAAGGTCCATTCTCGGGTTTTTGATTGAATTGAGGGATACAGGTGAGTCGAAGTGTGAGTGCAGCTTCGCCTCATTATGAGCACATCCCAGCATTCCGATCGGAGCAGGCTCTGGCAGCAGAACCGTCTTACTCAACAATTGAAAGCCTCATGGTTTCCCAAGGTAGGGAGTGGCAAACCCCTTCCACTGGTAAACACATCAATAATTCTGCAGGTTGACTGACTGGCTCAGTGGAAAAGCCATAAAAACGAAGGAAGGGAGACCTGTGAAGAAGAGGCAATTAGTGCTCACATCCAGTATTGGAATATTCAGCAATGTGATTGAGCAGCTGCTGGTGATCCAACAAACTGGAGTCAGTGCAATGAGGCAGAATATATATCTATATACATTTAGCTGTTCTACTTTATCATAAGTGATTCATTTTAGATTCTATCTTGAAAATTTAAGGAAAACTTTATTGTCTTGATTTATTTAATCCTAAAGCTCCACTTACTTCATTTTCCTGCCCTGACCCAGCGAGGCACCACCTGGAAGGTGAAAGCTGCAGGCGGGAGAAGCCAGCCTAACTCGGCTGCAGAAGTGGTTGTGCCCTGTAACAAGTTGCAGTGTCATGCTGTGTGGAAATGATGTCCAAACAAGACGCCGCGGTTTGTGTCACAACAAGTCTCAAACCATCCCTAAACGGCAAAAAAGGTCATGTTAGTCCGACAAACCCACGCACATCTTTTCAGAGCCTGCTAGCTCTGTGGACATTTGGGAGTTTTTGTGGTTGTGTGAGGAGTATATGAGCAGTCAGTGTTCTACTTCCAGTGGATAGCTTTCTGAGTGGAAATGGATTTCTATTGTCTTCAAATTGCAAGTGTGTAAATTTTATAAACAATATGTTCTTGACAGGAGGAGGGTCATTGCGCCGTCAATCACATTTGTGTACTTGCTGCTTAGTCCTTACCCCTTGCTTTCAGCTAATTAGCATGGCCGCTGATGACAGTTTTCCTGGAACGGTAAGTTGTTGAGTCTCCTTTGGCATCGCTTACTTTCTTTAAACATGACCAAACTAATCTTCTATTAAACATATTAATTTAAAAAAATTAAGGTTTTCTTTTCAGAAAAGAGTAACATTTTCAGCTCTGAACAAGTTTTCTTCAGCTGGACTGAGGGCGAAGTGGCTCTTTGGTTTGTAAAAGTTGCAGACTTCTGATTTAGGGGTATCAGAGTGAGTACACACATCATATCTTTTCAAAAAATATATATTTTATTTTATTTTCAATTTTCTTCCACATTTTTTTGAAGCTCCACTCTTTGCAGGCCTCTCACACAAAATCCCAATAAAACCTCTTGCAGTTTGTAGTTGTATCATGAGAAAATATGAAAGAGTTCATGGAGTGAAAACCTCAATAATTTGAGCAGAAAAGGACACATTCCTGCTCGAGCGGACACGGCATTCCCGACACTTCCACTCTCATGTTTGCTCCTCTCCATAAGTCCCTGTTTGCATCCGGCCTTGTTGGCGTGTGCGCCTGTGTGTGTGACTCACGTTGGTTGTGTTTGCGCTGCGGCTGTGCATCACCTACTCGTGATGACGAGGGCTTTGCTGTAAGCCGCAGCTGAACACCCTATATCCACCCTGCTGGCACAGCATCACTGTTTTCATTCCATATTGTAGGAGTCACACCACATTCCTCTTACAACTCCTCTGCAGCACATAAAACTCTTCTGTGAAAAACCGCAAGGCCATGTGTTTTGAATTTTCCCTCTGTTTGTTCCCATTTACAGCATCTCTGTCTCTTTTCTTCTGATCTGTCTCTCCCTCACGCAGACACACACACGCACCCATGCACACACACACACAAATACGCACACCTCTCTCCTCTTCTTGATGATAGGCCCATTTAGTCCTCGTGAAAGCATTCCATTTAGGTGCATTTGAGGTTATGGTTGTCACTGACAACCGGCTGTCAGAGAGCGCTCTATCTTGCATTGGGGCTTTTCGGAGAGCGATACAACACAGAGCAGCCATTGATGGAGCCTGCTTTATGGACTCAGAGCCACAAAAGGCAATGGGGTGTGACAAAGACAGCGAAGGGAGCTTACTTCTTTGACCCGACCATATTAAATCACATGGTTTGATGATTTGTATTTGGAGAACAGAAGAACCAGTCTCATCCAATAAACGTCAAGTCAGGATCAAACTGTGAGCTCCTTTTGAGACTGGAATAAAACCCTTCAGCCCCTGAAATGTCTCCAATTTGGCAAAGATTGACACTCTGTGTCGGCTAAGACGTCAAAAATGCTGAAGACCAAACTGGACCAATGGGAATCATGGGGCTAAGTAGCTGCCAGGCACTGTTGATCAAACTCATTGATTAAGTGGTCGTCACTAAAAGCACAGCTTTCAGGTTAACACAATGTCATAGTGAACCAACGGGTCATAAAGTGTGTGACGATGCTACAGACTCTCTGTTTCTTAACTGGTTAGAATCTGGCCTAAAGATCAGGGACTTGTTTGTGTGAACAGGTAACTTCTTACCGGAGCAGATAGAAATTCTACATTTAATGGTATATGAAACAGCTCAGACGGTTCAGTTCTGAGCTCAGATGGTTTAGTTCATTTATATCGCTCCAATTCACAACATCTCATCTTAAGGCATTTTACAAAAAGAGGCAATCCAGTCCAATCATGCAGACAGATTCTAAGTCAATACACACCTGGTTAAACAATGCAATACATTTCTGTAAAACGTGAGTAGAGATGCTGGTTAGTATGGTACATGCTGGAAATGAAAATGCTAACAGCTTGTCAGGATCCTAAGTAAGGATATCTGTCCAAATCCTGCAGTGCTATGGTTCATTGCTCTCTGTCAAGCATAGTGGAGCAGGGTTCATGATTTAGGTGTCTTCCACAAGTGACCCAATTTCTGTCAAACATCAACTGGCCCAAACTGTGTGATGAACTGATTTGGCTCTGTTAATGTCTGTAAGTCTTCACTGATGTAGCTATGTTTAGAATATATAAAAAAAACAAGCTACATCCTTCCTTAGACAGATTAGAATGTCAGTGGAGTAAATTTGCCTTTAAACTCAGTCCCTCCAGGACACGGCGATGTTTTTGTGATTGCTGCGGCCTAAACTCACTGATTTTCTGGCACCTTTTTCAAAAAGTTGCAGACAGAGTTATAATTTGTTTTTAAGCTTTATTTTTGCCATAACATGTTCTTACAAAAAAAAGTTAAATTGCTGCACATAATCTTTACAAAAAAAGACAGGATTCTAACATAGTTAATAATTGAAGGACAAATAACATTTTCAAGCACCGTCATGAAATAGCACCTCAGTACATATCATATCATGTCTGGAGAGGTCAAAGTGCAAAAGAAGAATGCTAGTCATTTGAGGTAACATGAACTGTTTGTACAGTAGAAAAAAAAAACCCTACTGAACATCTCTGCATTGTTTTTGCGAAAAAAAAAAGCAAATGTTGCCATTTATCATCACACATGAATTCATCTTTTGATGTCTCATGACATCAAAAGATGTCATGAGACAGGAAGTGAAATTCTAAGTGAGCTAAGGGGATTGGTCAAAATCCAGTTGGTCAGAAAAGAAGGAAATACAGGAAACATTAAGGCCATTTGTCAGATTTGTGGAAAAGTTGCAATGACTGGTGAAAATTGCTAGTCTGCAAGAAATTTGTGACTGATGAGTGAATTTACATTGATAGTTATGATGGACTGACGACCTGTCAAGGTGACCCCGCCTCTCACCTGTTGACAGCTGGAGATAGGCACCAGCACCCCTGCTGACCCCAATGGGATAAGGGTGTAAGAAAGTGGACAGATGGAGTTTCAATCGCAACATTGCAACTCCCAGGAGGGCCTGCCTTTCTGATAAACAACAGCTCAGCACCCAGAAGGAATAGAGAGGTTTCTTCAGACCCAGTCGTGTTTTGCGATTATCCGCCATGTAGGACATTCAGAGACTCACCAATTCATTTAACTACCTCTACGCCACACATGACATCTGTCTGTATCGCATTGTGCAACCATGCAAAGAACACAGTGGGACCATGGATAATCTGTACTGAGTTTTAAATGGTCTTCTGGTATGTGGGTAGTACATAACATTCAGTAATGTACTAATCAGACATGAAAGGTCCCAAGGTCAGGAAAGGAAGCCCAGACGGATCGGTCGAGGACTTCATGGGTCACCAGCTCAACCACTAAGTATTTTAAGCATGCAGTGATCTGCTGCAGCTGCAGGTTGTGGTGGTTCATCATCGTTACCATCTGCACTGAAATGGTAAGCATGAGTGAGACTGGTATAGCATGCAGCGGCATGAAAATTAAAAACAGGAGTCCACTTGTGATGGTTATGGCGATAGTTTTATGCTAGAGTTGGGATTTCTTCTACGGCCAGCTTCAACCTACGACTGTTTGTCTCCACAGGAACAAACAAAAAAAGCCCTAGTACAAAAACTCTAACTCATAGAAAATGGTTTATGTACATTGGCATAAAATGGCTACAGGTAATAAATGTGGAATCATGAGCCATGTTTTACCTACACACACATTTGATGGGACAAATTTTCAAACAAGTGGAATTCAGTAATTTTCTCCCACAAATGCGTCTCTATAGTCTACAGTTGAAGGAGTACCAATGAACTGAATACAAATAATTAGACCTGATGAAAGCATTAATAAATGACATATGAGTTTTATCCTTGGCCTTACTATAAAACAGCAGCAGAACATTGTAAACATGAGACTTCCTTATAAAAAGAATTGCCTTTAAACCATCTGAAGCTATAAGCCACTTTGAAGAAGTCTGCGCTAATTGATTTGATGCTATAAGTTATTAAAACCAAAAACAAAGCTAGAAATTTAAGTCTGGCTTATCTTTAAAAAGACAAAAAAAATTGAATTCAAACACAGAGTGATTGTCACGTTGGGACAGAGAGAGAAAAAGAAAAGATGACAACCTGAACGTCTGTGTTTGAATCCTGCTGTAGTATGTAAATGACTACCTTTGGAAATGGGACTGGGAATATAAGCTCCACCACGCACGCACACACACGGAAGCATGCACAAAGAGCCGGTCCCTCCTCCCAGCCTGGAAACCTGTTCTGGAGGGAGTGACTTGATCCAGGCGGCGTCCAATTATGTGGAAACAGCACTTATTCCACTTTATTCCACGCTACAGTTAAGTGGCTTGAAGCCTTCAGAGACGCACAGGCGTGCGGTATAAAGCGGAGCAGCAGGCAGAGAGACGCTCCCCATGTGACATGTGCAGGGAAAGCTGCAGACAAAGGTAGAAGTCTCTCCGCACGCCGAGTGATGCGGAGACAGAGGATGCTCCAAATCAAATCCACGAGGAGCTCTCTGGGTTTTTTTGTATTTTTGTTTTTGTTTTTTTTTTCTCTTTTCTTTCACTCGTCTGGAAAATCCTCGGCTCAACATAAATGATTCATGAGAGCGCGCTTCTGTTTCTGAGAGAGTAATAGTGAGTTTCAGCTGAAGCCAGGCAACCTGCGGGAAGGCAGGGCCAGAATCTCGGAGAGAGTCAGTTCATCTGGGAGAGTTTGATCAGGAGATCAACTGTTGCTCCGCGCGGATGTCTGACCGCCGCCTGGTCCAGGTCGGGCCAGCTGGGATGGAACAGAGGCGGATTTTGCTCCTGATGCGCCGGATACACCTTTATCTGTCCTGATGTGATGCCACATTGTTGCACTGAGGGGAATGAGAACATCCCACACCGCGGCCGGCTGCTTTCCTCGCTTCATCCTGTCTGTGTGTGACACACCATAATCTGCCCTCTCCAGGGAGCGCTTCTGGACACTCTGACCCTCAAAAAGAGGCGCAAAAGCTGACAAGCCTCGCGTTAAAGTGACCTTGCCGGGTCCGGCGGAGGGGATAATCATGCTGATGATGATGGAGACCAGCGGCATGGACGCGCATCAGGTTGATATCGATTCGGACTTCGAGCCGCATGCTCGGTCGCGGTCGTGCACCTGGCCGCTCCCGCCGTGTCCCGAGGGCTTCCCCGGGGCAGAGGAGGCGAGCCGCGGGGGTCTGGCTCTGGCGACCGTCAAAGCGGAGCGCTACGACGTGCCGGCGTGCCGGGCCGACAGGAAAGGCGGCGCGCCGGCGGAGATCAAGCACCCGGCCGGCGCCCCGGCTCCGGTTGTGGCCGCTCCCTCTTGCATGTCCGGGGCTGCCCTGGATGTGACCGGCCAGCTGCGCAAAGCCAAGTCGTCACGCAGGAACGCGTGGGGGAACCTGTCGTATGCGGACCTCATCACCCGCGCCATCGAGAGCGCACCAGAGAAGAGGCTCACTCTGTCCCAGATCTACGACTGGATGGTTCGCTTTGTTCCTTATTTTAAGGATAAAGGCGACAGCAACAGCTCGGCTGGATGGAAGGTAGGCCACGTGAAAACAATCCCCCTCACACCACAGGGGTACGCTGACTATATTTAGTGAGCCTGCGTCTGCAGCAGCACTTCCTTTGTGCATATTTTAGAGCCACATAATTGACCCTTGGCTCCCGTGATTTATGTCTGTAGCGTGTCTCGCTGTCTCTCCACATGACACGGTGTGTGGAAATGGGCGTGAGCGGGCCCGTTTCAGGGTTTACTGGGTTCGTGTGTTGACACTTCGCATCCCGTGCATATAGGAGCCACCGCAAGGAGACAGATTCCCATACTTTCCTTTGCTGCTGGAGAGGCGCGCGGTGGCGCATCGATCCGGCCTGCTGTCGGGTCACGCCGGGGACAGCGAGTGCCTCGGGCTTCTCAACCTTAAGCTGCACACCAGTTTAGGGTTTAATGCTCAGCCTCCCCCCCTCTCCTCACACCACTAGTCTTCACTAGACCCTTTTGTCGTTCCGTCAAATTACGCACAGGCTGTTGGAAAAGCATGGCGCAAGCCAAGTGGTTTGAAAGCGCAATAACAAGAGATAATGACGCCGGTTGTTATAGTAAACAGATGTAACCTCGGATTATCGCTTACATTCAAATTAATATGAGGTTAATCTAATTGATTGGTCGCTCTAATCTGCTTAGATTTACCCGCCATTCGGTGTTGGGATTAGCAGTCTTGTTTTCAAGGCACAAACTGCAGCTTCCCTTCATTTTCATCTTTTTGTTTTCCAAAGTTCTCCCTCTGGGCTTTTTGCACTTCAAAGCAAGATGATGAGTATTACTCAGTGTCCTGATATCACATGGGTTGATAAGAACTGGGAAGTCTGGTTGGTGAAGGGGTCAGTAACTGGGGAAAGTAAAAGTAAACTTGGAAAAGTTCGACGATTTTCTTTTTAGTAAATGTCTCCTGCTACAGACATTTAACTAGAAGTTAAAAACAGAGTCTTTACTGGAGTTGGACACGTCTTTGCTTTGTGTTGATGTTCAACTGAGAGATACAAGAGATACTCTGAGATTTGGAATCAGTCTCTACAACAAGTTGTCCTGGTCTGGCATAAAGGTGGAATGGAGCAGAGGATGGATAGATTTAGGACTTTATCTGCAGTAAGAGCAGCATCACTACATTCAACTGTGGTGATGTGGAGAAGCTGGGTTGAATGATGAAACTCTCAGTAGACTGGTCAGTCTACCTCCTAAAACTCACCTTCACTCATCAGAGACGAGTTGTGACTTAAACAGCGAAGCGATTCCATGGTCATGGTTCTCACCTAGAACAAAGTTGGGTTGCTCCTTCTGGGTCAGAGGTCAGCCACTAAATGGTGAACCCTGACGGTGCAGGGGATGGAGAGTCAGGTTGGGAGTTCATCTGCTGTAAAGCTAGTGCTGCTTCGGTGCTTTGTGGTGAAGAAAGAAATTATTATTCCAACCCTCATTTATGGTCAGATCCACCCATCCACTGAGATCAAGGACACAAGCAGCTGGACGGAGCTTCCACAGGTTTACTTATAAGGTAAGGAGTTCATATGGAGGAGGCTCGCAGTAGGACCTGCATGCTGAAAGGATGCGGCTGAAGAGGTTCATTTATTGGAGCTGGATGGTTCCTTTCAGAGGTTTTCAGGACTCTTCCACTGGAAGAAGATACCATGGCAGACTCAGACTTCATTGGAGGAACTAGATTTCCATTTTAGTCTGGGAACAGGTTGACTATTGAGTGTTTGAGGGTTCAGCTGAACAACAGTCAGATGAATATAATCTCTATCCTAAACAATGGATTTAAAGCAGGAGTTTAACTATGTGGGCCTGGGGATGCTCTGATTGGCTGTTCAGTAGAGAAAGCTGATTGGTGTGTGTGTGTGCCAGTGACTCGTCTCGGGACAAAACAACACAACACAAAAACACTCCTATGTGACAGACTTTAGCAACAACAACAGTGCAAAAACAACAGAATATAAGAGAGTTAAGGAACACACACAGTTTGGACCGGAACACTGGGTTATGATGGATGGATGGATGGATGGATGGATGGATGGATGGATGGATGGATGGATGGATGGATGGATGGATGGATGGATGGATAAATGCAATCAGACTATGTTGGCCTTTGACCCAGCCTTTGGTAGAGGTCATAGTTCAGATCATCTGGTCCTGCTCCATGTGCCCACTTCCTGTTGGCCCACTTCCTGTTGAGGCATCAGGGTGCAACTTTGGATTCACACATTAGCACACTTCTTGTCCTCAGTGACAGTTGACTGATTCCTTTTAAGTGGAGCCACAGATTGTCAGAATAAGAACGGAGCTGGACTGTGCGCTGGAGCGGAGTGAGTTCAGTTCTGTCTATGTATGGATTCTCTGAGTGGGTCTCAGTAATTGCAGTCAAGTGTTTGTTGTTGTAGCTGAGGTGGGAGGCTTTGTTTGGTCAGATGAAGTGAGTTCTCTCCTGTAGGTGGTCACAGTCATGATGGTGGTGGCGGGGGTGAGGGGTAAGAACTCTCTCTCTTACACACACACTCTCTCTCCGTTTCTTTCTTTTTAAGTGGCTGTGTGTGTGGCTGGCTGAGTGGTGCTGTGGCCTGTCTGCTGGCTGTGCAGCAGGTAGGAGCTCTGACTGCACCTGAAGGCTCCATGAGGCAGCCTGATGAAGGCACACTGTGGGTGTATGGCAGCTGTAAGCATGCTGACACACACGCGCATACGCCAACCCGCACGCACACACACACACGCACAAACAAACGCGCGCACGCACGCACACACCCACACACACTAACACATGATCAAATATTGTCATAGAAACACGCTTTGTGTTTGAGACAATCAGAGCAGACCTGGATGGACAGCGTGGAGTTTCTTCTCACAGTAAATCAAAGTTCGTCTTGTCTTGTCTTATGAGCTGGATGTTGTGGAGCAAAAATATTTCTATGCTCAAAACAAAATGCAAAACTACTTAAAGCGTGAGAAAAATTGTCAACAGTCATAATTTTTTTCGTTACTAATTTAAGGAGAGAATATTTAAAGCATGGAAAACTGAGCATCAGTGACTTGATGTTAAATACACCAAATCGCGGAGCAAGTCAGAGACTCAGTGCATGTAACGACTGAGCTGGACTTGACTGCACAGTTTGATCTGTAGGATCTGGTTGTTTGATTGGATTGAATTTTTGGATGCACCCTTTGCTACACTAAAGGAATGCTGTCATTGCATTTTATGTAACAAAATGTCTATTTTATTATTCAAAAAAAGAAATCAATTAATTTGTTTACTTGCATTGTTTTATGTATTCCTAATATTGTACAAAAAAAGCTCAAGTGGTTAGATGAAAAATCTCCGGAATGTGCCAGTGGATAAAATGTGGATAAAATTAATCTTTTATCTGATTAATTGACTAATCGTCAGAATGACCCAATTACTAAAAAACAACATTTAGTTGCAGCCCTTCGAAAATTGAAATCTTTACTTGGAAAAAGCTGCCAAACTTCTCCCAGTGCATCTTTATGCCCTGCATGTAAAGAGTCTGCACTCATACTCATGGCCATCACCTTGTTACATTGAGAATGCTGAAAGCAGAGAAAGAAAGCGAGATGCACTGAACACTGAGGGAGACAGAGACAAGCAGGAAAAAAAAGAGACAACGCAACACCATGGAAAAAAGGTATTATTTGTTCTGCCAACTAAACCTTTCTTTCTTTTTTTTTTTTTTTCAATTGAATTCCAAATTGAGTGGGAGAGGAAGAGAGAGAGATGCGGCGAGAGAAAAGCTAAGAGCGGGTGTGTGAGTGGTGGCGGTGGCCCCTGCTGCTGAGCACATTGATAGCAGCCTGAGCGCCTGTGATGCTCCAGCGCCAGCCCAGACAGAGGGGAATTGGTTGGAGATGGTGGAACAAGCTTGGAGGGTTCCCTGTGCCAGCCGGCCTGGCAGCGCGTCAACTCAGAGCCCTCTGAACTGCTACACAGTTATTGTTATTATCACAAAGAGGCAGCAGAAGGGGAGGCAGCTCTTGAGTTGGCGGGCTTGGCGCTGGCTTTATTGTAGGTGGAGACAAGGAAAATAATTTGGAAGGCGAGCAGGGTTAGTCGTTAAATGCGAGACTTGACTAAAACCCATCCGACCAGTCCTGAAAATGACTCCCAAAGAGAGAACTGGTTGCCCGGTTAGATGACAGATAAGTTTCTGAACTGACATAGCTGCAGCCCAGGATGTAAACAAGGGACGCTCCGTCAATGGAGGCGGGATGTTCGTGGCATGAAGTGAGTCATCCGTGGTTGGAAGAGAACATAATATTCTCACCATCAGACCTCACACTTCAATCAGCTGGAATAAATAAGCTGGAACAAAGCGCTGAGAAACACTCCACAGACGGAAATTCCAGAGAGAAAACCGAATCCAGACACGGAGCAGTCGGATCTCGGGAATCGTGCCTGGTGGCGGCTTGTAAAATGTCGGCCCAGATCGCGTTCTTTCTGTGTTGTCTAACAGAATTTCTTTTGGGGGAGGGCGGCAGAGGGGGGGGGGGGGTTAAAATATTATGGTGTTTGGCTCAAGTCAAAAGACCCAAACTAAAAATACAATGCTTGTTTCCTCAGTGTCAGTGAAGCATGAACGGACCAGCACATGATGGTCCGTAAACAAGAAGACTTTGAGCCAGGCACAAGGGCTTCAGCACGCTGGAGCTCACCTCAACATGAAACCCAACATTTAGACTTCAAACCATGAGGGCCAAACCCATCAAGATGAAAGCACTAAGGCCACATTTCATTTATTTAGTTTAGTTTAATGCAGGAACCTGGTGAATAAATTAGAAATGATTTTTGTTGTTCTTGCCAACCAGATTTGATGCATTTCAGCAGGACTGGGACGATACGGACAAAGAATTTTATACTTGATATTCTGTGGTAGTATAGTAATAATGATAAAGATTATGATAAAACTATTTATTACTCATTTTTCATGTAACTGTTTGACTGTGACTACATGTTCTTGAAAAAATATTCCCATTTCAAACAGGCTTCTTCAGGACGCCACTTTCTTAAAAAAAAAGTCTGATCTATATCAGAGTAACTCCATTTTATGTTAGTCAAACTCACTGATATGTATTGATGCTGTCATGGAAGAAACAGTAGACAAAGTAGCAAAAGTAACAATCCCAATCATATTGTCAGATTTTTTTAATGTATTTATTTTTATTTATTTGCTTTAGAAACCCTTCTCCTTTTCTAAAGGGAAAGTTGCATTCTATGAAGATAATGTTGATAGATAGCTGCCATTGCTGCCACCTGCCTGTCTCTTTAAAACAGATAACCAGTAGTTACCGCGGTCCTCTCAGTGACACAGCGGTGGCTTTCAACGGTTTCGGGACATCACAGTATTTTTCACACTTCTTCAACGTCTGATTTGAAGAAAACCGAGTCCACAGAAACACTGCATGCCAAATATTTGTTTGATTTCCCGGTTTGAGACTGACAGCTGAAAAGTGAAGCAGCACAGGGGGAGTTCCTCTGCAGTCACTCATCCTCATGTTCCCCCTCCATCAGCGCAAGGTGGCATCAAAACCCAGCCGGATCCCTCTGGAACGCAATCATGCTGTCGACAACTGAACTGCTTCATAAAGTATTCACTCCCCCCACCCAAACTTTCCACATATTGTGCTCATTATGAAACACCACGGTTTGAATAAATCATCGGGCTCTTGTGGTGTGTTTATTTTGGGCTTTCCGAAGCTTCACAATGTCTTGTGAGGAGCGTTTTGACTGAAAGCGTTGTCCTGACTGACGGTGCAGACAGGATTAAGTTTGGAGAACGAGCGCATGCTAACGGATGTTTTGCACAGATGTGAAAATCTGCTGTGAGTATGCTTGTGTTGGCTTGTTGTTGTGTAGCTAAGGCCTGATGGGAGTCAGAGTCCACCGGGCACGGCTCTGGTTAATAATTCAGTTGAGGCTCATTATTAAGGCAGCGCAGATCTCCCTCTGATTCCACCTTAATTGCAGGCAGGATGTGCCTCTCAGACGCTCTGAGACTCTCTTTCTCCTGTCTGCCGCGAACATTCAGCAGAAAGATCACACACTGCTCCGCTTTGGCCCCGCCGGCCCCACAGCGGGCCCTCTGCCTCTGGTCCGGCCGGGTTCACGTAAACGGACGTTTGGAGATGATCTCGGAACTTTCAGAGAGTATTGACTCAGAGGTCAGGCATGTGCTCTGATTATGAGTCACTTACATTTTTAATTAAATCTTTATGAGGGTTTCCTCCTTTCACAGGATTCAGCAAACTAAGATTGATTGTGGGTAATCAGTCAGACGACAGCCGCCTGGTGATTGATGCTGCTGCACAGTGGCGCTGGCCGTCTGGGATCGGGGCCTTTCAGGCCCAAACGAGGAGAAACCAGAGAGGAGCTGAAATTTGACCGGAGCTTTGAAGATGTTTGTCATGTTCCACCCACAAACTTTGGTTCATTTTATTAGCATTTCATAAGATATGTCATCACAATGCAGCTCATAACTGAAGGAAAAATGTTAAATGGATTTCATGTTCAGATGTTTTAGTTCATGTCTCCACCAGCTTTGAACATCTACAGATGGAATATTTTGTCCATTTTAGCTTGTAAAAATGGACGTCACTCAACCTCGGTCAGAGTGGATGGAGAACATCTGTGAGTTTTTAAGCCCCAACACAGATTTGGATTTAGGTGTGTACTTTGACTAGGCTGCATTAATAGGGACCTTGTTGCAGTACAATTAGTCACCTTTAACACTCTCCGACACTTCACCAAAGCATTGAAATTGTCTCTCATTGACAAAAATCTCGTCCACCTGCCCTTCTCGACACCAGGCCCGGGTTGAACTATTTTGCACAGAAGTCTACAAGAAGTCTCATGTGATTGGTTAGAAATCTGTGTTTTTAAACAGTTTAATGGAGAAAGCAATTTTGATATTTTGCTTCAACTAATCCGCTTCCACTGTTTGGTTGTTCAACATGAATACTGTGAGGAGCATCTATCAGATGCAGTGACAATTATGTGAAAGATTGTCAAGTGGCTGAATACCAGAGATGCACTGATTCCCTTTTATAACTTCTGATACCGACTTAGGATCGGCCGATATCGACTTGATACAGAAAATCAATTTAATTAACTTTAAATGTTTCTTTTTTAAATCACAGACATAAATGTACTGAATTACTAATTGATTTGCTACCTCTGCACCAGTTCAGAACACTTAAATCCACCAACACCTTCACAAGCTTGGTCCAAACATGTAAAATCAATAACTTTAATTTGTTCAGTCTGTGAAATTAGGAGTAAAACAGCTGATGTAAAATAATAATAAAGAAAATGAAACTCACTAAAACAATAGGTTGACTACTTTGGTCAAACATGTGAAGGTAAATAGCAACAAACCTTCTTTCAAATGGTTCAGACAGTCCATTTAGGAATTCTAAATATGATGCAGAATAAATAATAAAGCATGATGTTGCTCAAAGCACAAAGAATATAATTAGACTGAATAGATATGCTTTTATGGATTGGACACATTTTCACCGACACCCGATCTAGAATATTTTTCAATATTGGGGCCGATACAGATATTAATATCGCATTAAAAACACCTGGATGGAAATTGCAAAGTTGTTCTCCATGGCGGAGGCTGTCTGCAGTGTTGCTCTGTGTGACCGTTTTGTTACCTATATGTGTTTTGGCGTGATGAAGGAGGGTTGTTACCAGGTGACCTGAGCCGTGTGCGCGAACACGAACGTCCCGCAAACACGCGACGGCTCGTTGGGCTTCCGGTGAAGTGCGGTGGAACCGTGGAGTGTGTTTTGTTCTCAGTGTGACTCAGTCATGCAGAGGGGATGCTCAGCATCAGTCAAGTCACATTCACTTGCTGACAGTTGACTCCATTTTCATTAAAGAAGGCTGCTTCTGCACTTTAACTGTGGTTGATAAAAGCCACTTGAAAGTAGAAACCATTAGCGTGTGAAGAGTGGGATCATTTACTGTTTTAACCAGAGTTATTTGCCTGCTTCCTTTGTCAAACGTCTGTTAAAACACCGGCTACGCTGTGAGGACGTCTCTTAACAATGTCAAGCCGAGCCCAGAGGGTATATTGTCACTAAAGAGTATTCTCTCCAATGAATATTCATCAGACCATCACATATTTATACAAATTACTATAAAAGCCTTTCATGTTGAGTAGGAATGAATTACAACCTTGTCATTTTAGGGACGATTAATCAAACACCACTTAATGCTTTAAATCATAGCTAAAGAGATTTATATTATGGTACGTAAAGATCAGATAAAATGTGTGAGTGTGTGTGAGTGAGTGTGTGTGTGTGTGATGGCAGCAGTATAAGACAGACTCTCTGTGGAATTCTGTGTCAATTTGATGAAAATAGGTCAGGATTGAGGGCATGACGTTTAGCATTGTGATCGCGTGACGCGGACGCTGCGCTGACGACGACCTCGTCTGAATCCCGGATTCCCCCGGTAGCCCACCTCCACCCTCACCCCACCACCAGGCCAATCCACGGCGAAGTGAACTCTGTCCTTTCATCCTGTGTCTCAGTGCCATGGCTCCACCGGCTTCAAAACTCACCTAAAGAAATTTAAATCTGAAGGCTGCAGATTAAAAAGCCTGCTCTCCTGAAGGATTTGCACTCAATTCCAAAAGAGACTTGGCCTTGTGGAATTTATTTGATTTAGATGTACTTTTGAATATTGTAGCTCTGCTTCAGGGAGAGAAAATAGATATTTTATCTGGATGATACTTCAACCGTCGCCGCAATGTCCTATTTTAGCATGCAGCCTGTGGTATGTTTGGTCACTATTATATGTGTATGGCTTGGTTTATTATATTCTATCTCTTATGACAGCTGTGCCTTAAAAATGTTTAAAAATTCAAGGTAGACCTGTGCATTCAGACAAGCTGGCACAGTGTTTGTCCACATCTGTGACAATGTTAGCATCTGATATAATCAGTAAGATTGTGTAAAAGTTAATTTAACAGCAATGTAGAAAAGATAAGAGATTTTTTCTGACAGATCACCAAAAATGAAAAAGAAATAGTTTTATCACTTTAAGGAGACTGTCCTAATCCATGGAGGACTTTAGCTGCTGATTAGCCAAATGCTAATTTAGCAAAGAAGCATTTATTTACCTTGTAGCTTTCTCCAGCTACCACTAGTTAAAATCTGCTTGATGCAGACCTTGGACCAGCAGGTATTTCTCAGGGTTTGCATCACATACAGCAGCAACAAGTACAATGCTGGTCAGTCTTACATGATATTTTCTACAGTCCAGAATAATTATGTTTCTTTCTTTCTTGGTACAGATTTGGAAATCTTTGACGTAGCCCAAAGTGAAATAAATTAAATTAATTAAGAAAGCAGACAAAAATCAGTTGAAATCTTGTCTTGATCCAGGTGGTGTGGCTGCCTGCGCTCTGGGCTTGTTAGCATGGGGCTTGGTGCTGCATCAGACCTGCCTTTCAACCCTCAGCCCTAGAAAATACAATGGAAAAATGGCACGCGGGTGTTCCACTGCAGGTTAAGGGATTTTAAAGATACTCGCAATATGGGAGTTGTGGGAATGTTTAATTTTTCCTGAAAATAAATAAACAGTTTCTGAACTTTGAATTGAACTGATTGAGACAGTTATACAGTCGAAACCAGACATTTACATACAGAGAATAAAAGGACATACATATTTTTTTCTCATCGGTTAAATCTGATCAAACTTTCCTTGTTTTCGCCTACTTAGATTTACCAAAATGATTTCTATTTCTTATAAGCCAGAAAACTTAGCGAGAACGTTTTTTTTTTTTTTCTTATTGGTTTCATTTTTGTAACTTTCCTTGAACTGAAAAGTTTTCATACATTTTGGACAGTATCAGAGATAACTGTCTTTTAAAATGTATAACTTGGGTCAAACCTTTTGGGTTCACTTCCACAGATTTCTCATATGAAAAGTGCCCAAACCTGGACTGGATTATTTTGTCCAGATTTAGTGGGATACAGTACAATTATTATTAATTGTTCTTTTGTCAAATAGCAAAGACAATACATCATATATGCAGTATTTGATAAAATGTTTTATTGATAAAATGTAAATATGGAAGCACATGTACTGTATGTTTTTTAGCACATGCTTGATCATAATAGAAGACATGTATACCAAATAGTATGTAAGGCATATTTTATGAAGTCAGTGACAGTTGAGACTCGAGTGCCTAAATGTTAAACCAGTCAGACATATACTGGCTTCCAGTATTATCTTCCTCCTTCATCATCCTCCACTTAGTGAAGTAGACCGTGTCTCCATAACTGATTTATTAGCTCCCTGAAAGTCTGACTACATCAAATCCGTGATGCCGACAGTCATATATATACTGGCCACCCCAGTCAATGTGAGCTTTTAATAGCTGCATTAATCTGCCTGTTTAACAGTGTTGTTGAGCGGGAGGTGGTCACTGAAAGACGCGGCACTAAAAGATGAGCTATGGCCCCTGATGGCCAGCGATATAGGAGCAAAATGAAAAGCGGTGAAGTTCTGGAGGAGAGCTGAGGATTTCCAAAGGGCCTTTTTTCAGACGGGGCAGAAAAGAATAGCAATTCTCCATGGTTTCCCTTTCAGATATATGAGACAGCAATGTCAGTGTGCGAACATGCCCAAAGTGACGTTTTATTTGTCTGCACTGCCAGATAATTTCAGTTATATATCCTGAGGATAACTCAATGCGCTGTTTCACCTAATTAGCATAGTCAAACATGTTTAGACTAATCGTCAAACAACTTTTATAGCCCTCCACATGTATACCAGAGGTGTCACTTTGTGGCGGGTTGTTATTTTCTGAGTACAAGAGAACACAGTGCTACTTTTTTAATCATCAACATGTGAATAAAAGACACAGGCTTTAGGCATGTGTTCCCAGCCTAAAGTCTGTCTTCATCTCAGGATATTAGCATTCTATTCATGCAACATAGACATTTCACTGTCACCTCATCAAACTTGACACTCTTCCAAATTTGTCAAATTCCCATCACTTCAAATAAAACAAGCCAAAACAAAGTCATTTAACAATGTGACTTCAGTGTAGAAAAATGTTAACCTCACCTTGTAACAGGATGCTAAATGTCAGCGTTTGGGCTGAGATAAAGTTCACACCACATGTGAACACGTTTGTCTTTGTTGATCCTAAGTGAGCTCCATGAGTCTAGAGACTTGCAGCTGAAAACATTTTAATCCATGAATGTGAGGAGATAGGTGAGAAAATACGTGAGATTGCGTTATTAAAAGGAAACTGCTTTAACCTCAGTCACTTGTTGTGTTTCTGTCATAAATGTGCACAAATCTTTGTCGATGTTTTGCTAATGTCCAAAAAAAAACACAATTACACAATTGTGGTGTTTCCATTGGATAAGAAGTGAAACTAAAATCACATGTGAATTAACCTCTTCACGTAATAAGTCATTAAAACCATGTAAACACTTACATCAGATATATTGATAATTCATCATGGTGCTAGCGCTCATCATCCATTAGCCAATCAGAGGAGATGTCGGCGTCTTATTCATGCGTTGGTGCAACAAGCCCCGCCTACTTGGGAGTGGCTACATGTGCTGCTTTGGGTAAATTGTCATTGCTCATTTTACGGAAGTTATGGATTCAACACGTTGGAATGACACTTTATGAACTAATAACACTGAGATCAAATAAAAGATGTAACAGCGCCCAACAAAACAAACTTGAGTAGCATATGATGGACAGATAAAGGAAATAAAAAGTGACTAATATAAAGCAGATGCACTGTAGTGGACGTAAAAGCCAGGTAGGTTGAAACGTTCAGTTTTAAATTAGCCTTTAAAACATCAGCAGCTGCTCTGAGGACCATAAAAAACGAAGAAGGCCTCACAGTCAGTTTTAATGACGGGATTCAACAGAAGACCTTTACTAGGAGAGCTCGAGTTTACACGCCATGAAAATCTGTGTTTTTAAACGGCAGACAGCCTCATTTCCGCAAACTAGTCTGCAGCAGCAGGTGGAGAAGGTGTAGCGTCAACCAGATTAAGCCAGTCCTGTTTCGGGCATCTTGTTCAAAGCTCTTTGGAAGTCTGGTAGAAAATCCTGTTGGTTTTGAAGCTGCAACCTTGGTACCATGTCATAGCAAAGAAAACTCTTAAGGCAGCAGTAGATAACATTTATTAAAAAAATATATTCTTACACACACACGCAAAAATAACAATTACTAGGATTAAGAAAACAGTCTGAAACAACGTGTTAATGAAACGCAGCCACATCGCGGCGTCTACTGACAGATGTGATGTCCGTTGGGGGCTGCCGTACTGAAGCTGATGGGAGGCCGGAGGGAGGACACCATGGCAGAGCGGCGGTTGCGTGACTGAAAGGCGCGCAGGTTTGCTCGTGTAATTCTCCGAAGATGGATATGAAAGACGCGACGCCAAGACTTTTCCCTCCGCTTTCTCCCCTTCCCTTCCTTCTCCTTCTCGCCCCTTCCCCTCTTCGTCTCTACTAATGATCTGCTCCGCCTGTCGCTGCTTGGCTGACTGATACCCACTGACAGCCCCACTCAAGTGGAAATCCCCCCTCCCCACCCAGCCTTCCACAAGCACACACATACAGAGGGAAAGTAATGAACTCTCCTCCATCACGGTGCTGCGCACTTACTATACATGTGTGACACACATGCAGCGCGCGCGCCAGCTTGCATAAGCGCTCGCGGTGAGCTAGCGCTACGTTAACTAATCACACCCATTTGTTCAGTCACATGTCAGCAGACATATATGCAGAGCAGATGACAAACACACAAACAGACCACACATGTACGTTCCCCTCAGAGAGCGCCCCTCCTTCCGCCGCATAGCGTGACTGTTCGGCAGCTGACTCACCGTCCATGCATTATTATGCAAATGACAGCGTTTGAATTAGTGAGTAGAAAGAGGCGCATTTCTGTCAAAGTTCCACAGTTTTCGCAACCCCCCCCCTTTTTTTTTTTACTAGTTTGCTTTTAGAGAAAGTGTCCATTAGGCCTGTAAATATTCTGGTTCTTCTTAATGAGCTCTGTTAAAGTTTTATGGGATGGAAAACATGCTGATGACATTTATGACTTGACTCAATATTTTTTATATCACTGTAAACTGTACAAAGAGGAATATCTGCATAATCATATTGACTGACGGATTTTAAATCTGAAGAATATCAAATATGAAGCGTTTACACACCTGTATTTATGATCAGTAAGCCCCACTGGCTTAGTGGTCCCTGAGTTCACATGTACGCACAAGAGAGAAAATTTCTTTTGGCTCTCAGTTTATGGAGTCATAAGATTTCTGTCAGAAAGCCAAGCTAACCAAGGGTTAGCAGTTTGGTTCCAGTCCATAAATACTCTTAGTGGCTGAGATAAAGTTTAACTGGATCTGTTGGGAAGGGTTCATTTGGGTTTTAGGTTTAGGTTTCCTCTGACTTGAAACAGATTGTTTATATATCCAGTTTTTCCTGCTTGTTTTTCTTTGTTCCTGTTTTACTAAAGTTGAGGGTTTTATTTTTTCAATTTCTCAAATCATAAGCGGTGATTTAGTACCGGTAATATGTGTTGCATATTGTCATCTTTCTAAAATAATGGCCTACATTTTATTATGTCTAAATCATCTTTTGGCAAAACTTTACTTGGGCCATTGTTTTAGAAAGATGATAATATTGTAGCGCTGGCTAAATTAGTCCATTTATCGGGCTTTTCGTTCCTGTCTAAGTCGAAAGTGATCTGAATGGAGCATGACAAAGAGATGCTCCATTTTTTGTTGAATAAAAATGAAACAAATCTCAGGATGTGTTCTAAAGAAGTTCTGCTCAGTGTAGAGCAGATTTGGTCAGTATGTAAGATTTTAAATTAGATATGATCAAATGCAGTCTAGCCTCAATAAAATTCTCTTGTTAGCCCCGATAGCTAGGCTATGACAAGCTAAACCATTGAAAAGTTGTAGTATTTAGAAGCCATTTCTAGGATGTCTGTCACTTTCTCACCATTTTTTTTCTCAAGCGTATTTCATATTATGAAAAGAAAGTATGTCAAAGTTATCTTCGGTTCTTTCATAAGCTAGTCACCTAGTCAACCAAGAAGTTTTTATTGGTCCGAATTTCTTTCACAATAGAACAAGACAACTCAAGAAGTACTTGGCTACTCTAAATTGATAGTAATAGAGTGGCACCTTACATTGTGGCCCCACATTGATAGTGTACATTAACACTGTTGAAGTGAACAGGTTATGAACCAGACTTTACTTTGACAACAGACACAGACTAGTCCTTGTCAGACCCCTAGAAAACCTCGAACTTTGTCGTCTTGTCCATTCACCCCAGTGTTATTTTTTTCAGTTGCGCCCCCTAAGGTTTAGAAAGGGAACTGCTGTGAGTGGTGTCAAAAATAAACCTGATGTAAAACTGGAAAGTTTACGTCAGTCCAGCACATTTTCAATCTGAGTATGCGGAAAAAGAAACATAATTGTTTTATGGCATATGAGTAAAATGCTGAACAGTGAGCAGTTTTATGTGCACTATTTACCACAAGGCACTCTGCAATCCTCTTGGAGGAACTTTAATCTTACCAGTGTAAAACAATTTTTATGTCAGATTCATTAATCAACAATCAACAATCCGATGAGTTTTTCTATGCTGATTCCTATTAAGATGAGTAAATTCATATTTCCAATTTAACAACAGTTATATAAAGACCCTCTTGTTCATTTTCTAGAAATTCCATTTTGGACTCACTGTTCAGGAACTGAAAGGCTTGTAGATAGATGTGGTACATGGCAGATTCTTCATTTATTACTGATGCTTACTGAAGTTTATGTACACCAGGTAAAATGAATATTGAACATGAAAACATCTTTCTTAATTAAAATATAAACTTCATGCTGCAAACTCAGTTTTCCTCCATAGCTGCAGTGCCTTCTATATCTCAGCACTGATTCATTGTTGGAAGGTTTTCCTGGCCCACCGCTGTTTCTTGAAAAAATTTCCACCATCATCAAATCTATTTACGCACACATAGAATACTTAGGATGTAGCAGAAAGCCTTTCCATAGTGCCCATGGGCAAACGGCTGCCACTTCATACGCTCAGCATCACCTTCAGACTGCAGCTTGAGGACGTAGCCTACTTTCTCAATAAAATAACAACTTTCTGTTCTTTCATTAGTGCACACTCGAGCACTTACTGAGTATTCTCCCGCTGAGCCTTCTCCTAATTGCTAATTGGCCCTTACTAATAATAAACAAGCATGCATATGGAAATGTGATCAAAAGTAGTTCAGGGTAACATGCTTCTGTAGACAAATTAATGCTGCAATCAATCCACTGTATACCAGTGTACAGTACATTGTATATGTCACCTATTATTGTATCATAAAGGGGTTCTGTAATCATAGTAATAACAATAAAAATAACAATCTTTTACATTACTGCTGTGAAGGTGGAGTTCGGTGGGAAATGAGGTCAGTAAGCAACAGTGTGATGCAGGGCAACCCCTCAGGGCCCCCCCCTCCCCGGTCCCACACTGTGTGCAGCTCACACTCTTTCATCTGATGGCTCAACCCAGCCATTACGCTCAATCAGGCGGGTTACACAAGGTCCAGGAAGGCCTGCCGGCTCTGGCAGCTTAAACTGGGAGGAGTGGCCAGGTGCTGGGCTGGAGACCAGCAGGACCGAGGTCCAGATAAATCAAAGACTCTGGGGAGTCGGCTTTTATCTGCACTTTTAATTACTGTGGCTTATCTTTTGCTTATTTATTATTTTTGCATTATTTGTTATTCTTGATAATATACATCAATAACTTTTTTTTATCGTAAAGCAGCAGCATTGACTCACTCCAACTGCTACTAAACTGCTGAATATTTAACAGCTAACCCATGCCAGAGTTATTATGACTAATATGGCGAATGTATTACTATTATTTTACTTACATTTAACTCTTAAAAGTTACACCACAGTAATTATCTGATCTCGGTATAAAATTTAGTAAAGACTAAATACTCTGACTATACTGCAGGTTTCTCTGATATGTCTGTCAGACTGTGGACTATCTCCCTCACAGTTCATATATATCGACAGTATGAATATGAACCTTTCTTAATCTTGTGCAGTGCACATGCTCATTCTGCAGAGATGAGGGTTCACTCACCCCAGCATGCCAAATTCTTGGAGGAAAGAATGTTACAAATATTTTTTACAAATATCTAATAGTGACGAATGAAAGAGAAGTTCCATTAAAAAATATTTTTAAGAAAAATAAATACAGAATCTTTCTTAAAAGCTGGGAAGATTTTTGGTACAATTTGAGTAAACATCATTAAAATTTTGTGCCAATTTGTTTCCGCTGCCCAGAGGGGCTGCAGCAGGAACAGCCTGGATGCAGACATTTTTTCTCCTAACTAAATATTGTTTTGTTTCTTCATGATAAATCTGATGTCTGATCTCTCAGGAGGAATATCACAGCATTTCAGTATATTTGGTTTCTTTCCTTTTACAGTTGATTGACAAATAGGGCTGTTGTAAACAAATATTTTAGTAATCGAGTAATCTATCGATTATTCTTACGATTAATCGGGTAATCGGATTAAAAAAAGATAAAATAAAACATTGGTAAATCTAACATAACAGCAGTGTTACTATCGCATATCAATATCAGCCCAATTTTTCACATTTGAGCTTCTCAA
>CAEGAE010036102.1:0-34549 GCA_903067095.1 Girardinus metallicus | reverse complement strand
CACATACAAAAGGTGAGTCTATATTTTATTAGTTTATATGTGCAATCTTAGTCTTTTATGTATGCGTGTGAGAAAAAAAAAGTGTAACATTTTAATAGTATATATGTGCAATTTTAATATTTTGTGTGTGCGAGTTTTTAGTAATGTGTGAGACAAAACATAGTCTGTGTCCTAAACGGCCGTTCAGGCCGTCCCTGAATGAGTTAAATATGCTGCACTGCGCAGAGATGCACAACAAACGGGAGATTTAATTCAATGCTGCTAATGTGGCTTTAGCAGCATTACTAGCCCCCCAGCATTACTAGGGGGGAAACGCTGAATGCCAAATATGTTTCTTTCAATGTTCATCTCAACATAGATTACAAAAAAAAAATGCTAAAGTTGATTCTTTTTAACTATTTGTAGAATAAAAAAAATATTTAATGTGTTCTTTATGTTAGGTTCAAATCTACAAGATTAAAAATAATTTTCAAATGAATACAGTTTATTATGTTGCATCAACTGACAGTAAGTGTCATTTTAAGGCACTTTACATAACATTTAATTTATATACAGAAATGTGGCAACAGTAGAAAAAATAGTGTTCAATAAATTTTGACTGAGTCTGATGTTTTGAGCTGTCAGTACTAATCAAAATAATAATTTGTTATTCTCATAGCTTTAAGAAATTCATTCGTAACCAATATTTTACTTTAGAACTTATAAATACGTTAAATTACAAGTTATTTATAAGTTATAATCAAGTTAAGTGAAAGTCAAAGTTTATTTGTATCGCATGTTTACAACAACCAAAACATCACAAGTAGATGATCAAACAGAAAAAAAACTAATTAAATTTAATAAAAAAATAAAATAAAATCAATTATAAAATTGGCAGAAAATACCCAAAAAAAACTATACTATGAATAAAAACCTAGACATAATTTTAGCTGCAGTAATTTTCCAAAAACTCAAATCAATTAAGTACTACTTTCCCCCACTGCCCTTTTCTTATTATTTGTAAAAATGTAAAAGCACACACAAAAAATCTATTTGAAAGCACTGAAACGTAATATTGACCAGGAAGTGGTAGTTCCTTATTCTGCTTGGGCGATATTTAATATTCTCCCAACCGATTTTCAGCAAACGACAATCACGACAAACTTAAATGTTCACCTTCCGGTTGATTACCCTTCGCAATCCAAAGACGTAACTCCATCAACAAGCTCCGACAAAGCTTTTCACAAGCAGAAATACGGTTACGAAAAAGACAGGCCCAGGTGGCGACAGCGCACCTGGGTTGTAATTATCTCTCAAAGAGAAATACAGGAAAAACGTTTCCCACTCACGTCACAAATGGCAGAAAAATATACCTACCGGCCATAAGCACTCCTTCGGAGCTCATTTCCGGAACCGCCTGGTGAAATTATTAACCCAAGTCCAGAAAACGGAAATAAAACGGGATTTTTCAGATATTCTGGATGAATTAAGCCTCGACTCGATTTCGCAAAAGCAGTTGCCATGGCGATTTGTCCTGTGCAGCTAGCCTGTTCCAGAGCAGGCTAACAGCCAGGCTAAGCTAGTCCTGGAGCCAGTGTGTTTTATCAATGATTCCGTTTTCTTATCTCTTTTGGTCTTTTTTAACCAACCCGTAATAACAAACCGCCGAGGATTTTTTGCTTTTAAGTTTTATTATTAGTTTAACATTACGATGGTAGCCTATTATCAATGTCGTAATCATCTATGTAGGCGTTACTTGACTGTGTTTCTGAATACTGCTGTTGTTTTACGTTTTATTATATTGAGGGGGTTTAATGAAGGATGGCAATTTACTGATGAATTTTTAGATTTAATGGCAATAAATCCTCAACTTAAAATAATCTTAAAAATTTGTTTGCAACTTAAAATAACTAATAATAAAAAAAAAATCACAGTTTAAGTCGCACAATGCTTAAAACGTGTACTTATTACATCAGAAACATAACTTGTGCCTCTATAAAAGGGGCTAATAAAATACATTTTATAAGGTCCATTACATATTTTCCTTAAGCTGCTTTTGCACTGATAGTTAAACAGGAAAGTGTTCCTTCAAAATAAAAGCGTCACAACTCAGACAGGAAGTAGGATAAGTGAGGACCGTCTAAAAGTCATTTATGTAAGAAGTGTATCTAAAATAACAACAACATTTTTTTTAAATAAAATAATCGGTGAAGGGCTCAGCCTTGATTGACGGTTAATAAATTCATCCAATCACCCAACCTTATTCCGAACCAGTTTGAGTTAAACACACACACAGTTTCAAACACATTTTCAGACATTGTGTTAAATTGATTCACTAAAATCAGACTTTTGTGCCAACAGCTCATGGTTGCAAATGCTTAAATAAGGGTTCTTCCCACAGATTTCTAATTTGACTGTACAAAACAACTCATGAGTACTACAGTAATATCTACATCTACCATTCTTATTGTTCAGTTTCTGCCACATACACCCAAACACACACTCTGCAACATGCATAATTTAGCCAAGGGGGAGTCAGTTTCCAACAATGACTAAACGGTTTCCTTCCATCCCCTTGAAATGAGTCAGAGACAATATCACCTGATCACACATGCATTGCTGAGAAAATAGTACAGCCAATCAGAGTGACTTCCTCTTTCACGCCAACACAGAGAAAGCCACACCGAATCACTTATTGTCAAACTTTACACATAAATAACATGAAAATATCCAAAGCTGTGCAAGCGCTGGCTGGCTTCCTCTTTCACATATCTGGGAAAAGGCTTTTATTTTTTACAACTACTACATATAAGGGAAGCTGAATAACAACAACACATTTTCCTGGATGATAAATAGTCCAAAAAGTTATTGCGGTAAACGATAACGTTGTTTGAGACCATTTTCAAGTAATACAATGGTAATGTGATTATTACCAAAGATCAATAGACTTTAAATTCTAATGAACATTTAACACTGGAACTGGAAGACATTTTAAATATCCAAATAAACAGACAAAATAACAGAAGCAACAAATAAAATGAATTGTGACGTCTCTGTAAACAAACTTATCCTTTAAAAAATGTTTAGTTGAGACCAAAGTCTTCAGTCACCAGAATGAACTTTTTTATCCAGTTTTGGTAGAAAGAGAGAAAAGAGAAAAACGATAAATCATGCAAATGGAAATTATTGAGCACTTTTAAATTTATCATGCAATTAATTAATTTATTGCTTATTGCGACAAGCCTAGTAGTAAAAATAATAATTATAATCTTGATGGCATTTTAAAAGTTTGAGAGCCTTTTGACCAAACAGCTGCAAAGCCTAAATACATATTTTGATAGCTTGCTAAATTTGTACAAAATTCTGATCACTATTGCATGATGAATGTTATAAATATTTAGAAACATCGCCTCTATGATTTATCACCATCTGAAACTTCTTCTTTACAGAAATGCCAGTGATAACAGTGTCATAAATCAGAGAAAAGCTTATTTTTTAAACAAGAAAAGAGCGAGCCTTCTGCTATGCAAATACACAGAACATTATTTTGTATGTCGTAGCAATAACTCATCATGTTTCCTCTTCAGGTGTTCAGCTGTACATTCCTCAAATTTAATTTACCTAACACACACTGGGCATTCATCCGTTTAATTCAGTTGAGTCTGTGTTGTGACAGAAAACACGAGTGCCTGGAAAACCACAACAACCCTCTAATATGCATAACAACAGATCCATAAACACCAGACGCATGTTTACCATAACAGCACTGCTGGACAGAAACCCCTTCCACATCTGTCAATCATTTTTATATGTATGCAGTTAATGTAAAATCATTAGGGATTAAGAACTCCTTAAGAGTCAGGAATGTTTTTTCCCCCCCCAACTCCTTTTCCCTTCTTTAGTTCGTAAACTTCACAAAGTTTGCTGACATGTGTAAGGATAGAGACAAAGCTATGAGCCAGAGTTTATTCTGGTTAAATAATGTACTGTTCTATACAAAGCGTCCCGGTGTTTACAGCTGGAGTGTGTTCCACAAAATGTCACAAGAAGCCAAAATCTGGCACAGTTTCAAGAGTTTGGAATACTGAGTGAAGTAAAACGTTTGAGATGAGGACATTGTATTGCAGCCTGAGGATCTAAAATGTCTAAACATTGTTTAATGTTCAATCCCTTGAATAAAATACCAACTATGCTACAAAGCAAAACTGAGCCAGTAGCTTGAGTCCAGTGAGTTAGCTAAGAAGTGTGAAAATCTGCATAAAAACATGAGCTAGTCCTTTGAAATGTTGTTTTTATACCTTCTGAAACTAAATATCATGGGCCATAAAGTGAAATAAATTCATAAAGTTATAGTTTTAGGTGACAAATAAAATTCTTTTTAAAGATGCAGCTAAATTCTCACACATTATCAATGGAATACTTCGAAAATAACAATAAAACTAATGGAATAACTTTTATTCCATTCTTAAGTATGTATTTATTGTTATTTTAGTTTTATTGCTTTATTGTTATTTTAGTTATATTTTTTGGAAAATTAATTTCTGCACTCTTGGAATTAACCGGGATTAGCACAGAAAAATGAAGAATCAATATTGAGGATAGATCTAGTCAAAATTGACAATAAACATAGAAATAAATAAATGGCTTGATAAAGTAATGTGCCAAATATTGTGTCCAAAAAAAATGAAGAACAAGTATGTTCCCAAATTATATGATTGTCCAGTGGAAAATAAATTAATATCCTTCAACAGTACCATTATTTAGTTTCCTATTTATCACATTATTTATTGTTTCTAATTAATGTTTTTTAATTTACTCACAGTTTTATTTTTTTTTATGATTTTCCCCCATCCTTATTATTTATTAATTTCTGCATTTTTAATGGGGATAGTCATCCTAATTGGCAAACACGTTTAAATTTGAGAGTGAAAATGTTTTAGCTTATCTTGCCAAACAAACAACTTGGCTAAATCTGCATTACAAAGCTCGCAGGATGTAGATTATTTATTTGAGTTAAACGAGGATTGGACAGTGGAGTGGCGTGTCTGAAGAGAAATGGACCTGCTCTAAATATAGACAGACTCTATAACCCACTGACACCACTGTGCAGATAGCCGGAAAAAAAAAATAGAGTGCGGGTGGTTACAAAAGCATCCTTGTACACAAATACAGACGCTTACAAATACTTTATCTCAAACTGGACACAGTGAAGAGGACTTGTCCACAAGACATCCAGTTTTTAAAATGGGACATCTGACTGACTGGCACCAATCTCTAGTCTTATTTGTACATCACAAATAAATCTACATCTGCTGACCATTCTTTGGACACCCAATACCTTTACCTGCCTAAACAAGACACAAAATCTGATGTGGAGCCCACAATGTGGACATAAATCTGCAAATAATCCAGAACAGACATGCCAATGCTCCCCATATTCCTACCTGGAATTAGCCTGACAACAGCAGGAGACACACAGCCAAGCCAGACCTCTAACTGGCCCTCATTATCTCTGCTTTCCCTCCATTGTTTTATAAACTCTCCTGTTGACTGGACATACATGCAAACTGCCCTGAGGCAAGAGGAAAACAATAGTTAAATCACTCTTAAACTTAAGAATGGGGCCATGTTTGTTCTCATTAGGAGAATGTGGATAGAGGGACGTTAAAAAAATAAAATAAAATAAAATAAAATAAAATAAAATAAAGGTGCGGATTGTAAAGCCATGTGGAATAGATATTCTGAGAATTATTCATTCTGAATCCGGTTTCAAAAATGTTTCTGGTCTCCCAAGATGCTGTGTGCATACACAGCCTGACAAGAAAAACTTTTGCAGATATACCTAAAACACACTGATGAAATAATCACGGCTACAAACTATTAACACCCAAAGATTCCAGGTTCTACTGAAACTACAACAAGCATAATCCCTGGATTTATCTGACAAACTGATAAAAAAAAATTGTCCCAGATATAAATGTTCGTGGATCTGAGTCAGCAAACAGGACTACAGTTCCTCCTTGTCCATCTGACACGGCATTCAATATGATATCAACCCAACAGCAGCAGAAACTAATTAATAAACAATTTAAAAAGTAAATATTACAGCGTAGCATTAGCATTATGCTAACCAGAGCAACGTTCGTGACTAATTATCAGCAAGGAATAAGTGATAGCAGCTGATGAACAGAAAAACAATAAAAGAAAAACAGAGAAATATGGCAACGAAAACTAATAAAACACGCCGAAGAACAGAAGCTTACTGAATATCTTTAAAATCCTCTGCATCGTTATTCAAGGTGGATTCACGGTCTTAGCTTTCCCTCCACTTCCGTTGACGCTATCGAACGACTGTATCACCATAGCAACCCAGTGCTTTACGACATCTGCCATAGCAATGGCGCCCCGAAGACACTTCGCTACTGCGGCGCTATGATAGTTAATTGGTTGAGACTATATCTATTATGGCATAACCAAAGTCTTTGCCAAAGTCTCTTATAATAACACATACGTGTTGAATGTAATGACGACCCAGATGCAGGTAACATAAACTCAAAAAGAACTCAGATGAAGGCAATATAAACAAAAAAAACTTTGACTATAAACAAAGTGATGATACAACAAATGCAGGAAATTAGCGAATAAAATTGAGCACATCCAGCGCAGAGCAGGAAGAAGCTAGGACTCAGAAATGACCAAGGACAAATGTAGATCTCACGAGGAAACTGAATCCTGCAAGGATCAGAGGCTAAAACCCACCAGGAGATACAGCAGAGATGCAAATCATAAAACGGAACAATTATAGCATCTCAATCTCTAACACAGAAAAACACGAAGAGACAAGATACAAATTTATGTACCATCCAAATGTACAGAATGCCTCTAATCAGAAGATAATTAATTTGAATTAACAAAGCAGTTTCTTCAAACATCTGAAAGCCATCTTTGTCCCGCAGTAACCTCAGTAAGGCACCCCAGTGACACACACACACACACATCCAAATAAATATACCCACACACAGGGTTTGAAACCTGCCCCTGCTGCCCTCTGCAAGGACTGTTGCTTCAGCTGGAGGGACAAAGTAACAGTAAGCCTGCAGGATCCCCATCAGTCAATGACCTCCATAAGAAGGAGAACTTTAAGACCTTGCTTTAAAAAAAAAAAAAAAAAAAGTTAAATACTATATTCCTAAGACCTGGCTTTGCTTTCATTGTGACCCCATATGAAAAAAGTTAAAGTTTGCTGAGAGCCATTGGGTACATCACATCTCTGGTGCTGTGGTGAGGCGCGCCACTCATAAATTAAGCAAACTATAACCTGAATAGTGTCATTTATTTATAGCCCCTTCTCTTCCTGCACCCATACTTTTGTGTGGCTGAAAAGCTGCTTTCTCCGTTGACCTTTGCTATTGAGAGTCGCTGAGATGCGTCGTGGCAAGCTGTCACTGCTGTTCACCGGAAATTAGTTTAGAACAAACGTACACACTCTTCACAAACACTGATGTTAAATTAACCTGAGAGAATTGAAAACTGATGGAATATCCTTCATATAACAGCAATGCTTTTATCAAAATAGGACTTTAAAAAAATATGCAAACAGAGTCTGATTGAAGTTGTGCTCAATCAAATTTAACAGGAGGGCAAGTATGTTCACCTATTCCAATGCAGATGGACATGCTTTAGTCCTAGAGTGTCCAAAGTGAGGTCCAGGGGCCATTTATAGCTCTCTGAATGATTCTGGTCGGCCCTTGATCACAGTTCATGCATTTGATACAGATTTAAAAAGGATGTTAGGGCGACATTTTACTTAAAATGGAAAATATAAGGTGCAACACAAAGTATTCATCCAGGATTTTACTTTTAATTTCCTTTATTAGTAAAAGGGACCAAAACATTCAGAGGCTTTAATTAAAATGCAGTCTTATGCACACCTACTTAATAAACTTGTCAAAATAAATGTTCTGTTCTTAAAGACACAAAAAAAATTAGAAGTTGAAAAATGTTGTATATGGTTTGCAGTTTTTTTAAAAAAATCAAGAAGAGATGCAACAAACTGACGCTCTGGCTTTTGAGATTATTAACTTTACTCCGCATAAATCTGGGTTTTATAGAATATTAGGAAGTAGAAAAGCCATAAGAAGTTCAGCAGCTTTCCACACAGCAAACATAAGGAGGAAGGTGTTTTGGTCAGATGAGAGCACAGCGCAAGTTTCTGGCCTTCATGTGGCAGAAATGCACACGTTGCATATCCCCCTGAACAGACCTTCCTTATAAAATAACGGTGGCAGTATCATGCTGTGTAAATTCCTTTCTTCCACGACGAGGAAGCCGGTCAGTGTTGACTGAAAGACGGAAATAACTTAGACTGCCAATACAGCAGAACTGCAAAGAATAATGTCTTTGCTTATGAGGCAATTTTTATAATGCAATTTTTGCATCACAATCAAACTTCAACATCCCATCCACTCAGACGTTGTGTGGACATATCACACCCACACAGATGCATTGAGAAATGGCGAGATAAGCAGAGAAATACACCTTTTTGCTACAGATGGGATTTAAATTTCTCAAAACGGGAAAAAGTAAATACAGTGAAGTAACAGGAGACTTCTTAAATTACTCTGTCTTGGTCAATATTAAATGTTTAAATATAGAAAATGATTCAGGAAGTTATCATGACTGAATGAAATTTGGTCTCCAGCACCAAACAAACTAGAATCAGGACACAAACATCCTTGAAACGTGGCCAGCAAAAACATGGGGTTCAGTTTAAATGAACGACAACAGTGGAAAACGGCTGTGGTTGGCCAACTTTAAAATTTAATGATAAATGTACTGTCAATATAGCAAGACGCCAGATTTATTTAATAAATCACGATTGATATAGAGTAGATGTCAGGAGGTAGACATCAACATTTCCAATTAGGAGGAAGTTTGGCTGAAAAACCGAACAGATGTGGACTTTAATCACAAACGTTTTGCGCACATGCTGTGGACGAACAGCTGAGTACACGAAAATAAACGCTTGACCTTTCCATACATTCATGTGGCTACAGGAGTGGAAAATACAGCTGCAAAAAATCTGAATCAAACTGTAAAAATTAACCAATTCAGCCACAGTTAATTTGGGGTAAAAAAATTGGTAGATTATAATGGGTTTGCGTTCAAAGAGGATAGAAATCTTCACATAGAATGACTTGCATGCTGTGCTGTTCATTTTTATAACATAAAGCGTTGCTGTAGCACAGTCTAAAGCCAGAGCACCGGAAACTGATGCTGAAAATAATAAGTTCAGCTATTTTTACATCCACTTTTTTTGTTGATTCGACTTAGCAAAAATTTTTAGCACCATAATTACATCAGAAGTTTCACAATGGTTCAGCGCTGGTGAACAGGTCAGACACACTTCTTACGGCGAATCAGGCTTAAAGGGAAGGGAAGTCGACTTCTCGTCCTTAAGTCCCGCCCCATCGCCTCATCCGAGATCCATCACCAATGATTACAGTCCAGTGGGGGCAGATTACAGCCTATTAGCACAAAGGCAGATGACCAGTAGTAACCTCACTGCTGGTCTCGATTTATACATTATTCATCTTAAAAGAACTGTCTCAGCTTTCTCCTTTAAAATGCAATTCATCCTTGATTTACGGTTTTACTTTGCCTGTAGTGTTGTCTCAGTGTTTTTCCTTTTTAACACTCAGTACCTGCTCTGTCACCATTTACTTTTGCTGCAATAATGACCTCAACTTGTTCCTGTCAATCTCTATGAAGGTCAGTCACTAGCATCCAGATACACACACACTAACACACACACACATATCCTTCTGCTTCATTGATGCAGCACAGCTGGTGACTGCCATCATCCCATGTGCAGTGAAATAATAAAACAACAAACAGAAAATTAAGCAGCAGCAGGGATTTCTAAATAAGGAAAACAAGTGAAAGTATAAAAGATGACAAGAAAATAAGATTTCTAGAAGCTGTGGTCTAAGCAGCAGGACTTACAGGGGTGTCCAGGAGCCGCTGAGGTGTAGTGCGTGCCTGGTAGATGTGTGTGTGTGTGTGTGTGTGAGTGCATAAACGTATGTGATGTCTCAAAGGGAAACAGGCGGACATCGCATCATGCTCTGCAGACTGGTGATTACCTGTGAATCTGCACCAGCTAGATTAAGCTGAGGCAAGCAAGAGGAGGGCAGTGAAGAAGCGCTTCAGATCAGCTTGGCCCTCGCTGGCTTCCGTATCACACCACTCTGAGCTCGACAGACGCTGCACGCTCTTGCCACACCCCTCCCTCCTCCTCCCTCCCTCCTCTCGCCACTCTCCATCTCTGACACTGAATACAGGCTCACCTTCTCCCGCACTACATGAACATGATACACAGCCACATGTTAACTAGCATGCAAATAAAACACTCCTGTCCAAACTACAGCCGCACATTCAAACAAAGGGCAGAGACTCACATCACTGGGAGGTGGCTCTCTTTTTCATTTGACTGCCAAATCAGAACAAACGACACCTTTAAAATCTTAAATCTGAAAGTTCCCATGTAATCTGAACGTATCTCTGATTTTTATTTTATTCTAATAAATAATTAAATCACAGTGGGAAAAAAAACACTTGTTTTGTTACAGTAAATTGCAAATAAATGTTTTAATGAATAGTTTTTAATTTTTTTTTTCTTAGGCTTGTCATTTGTTTTTATTTTTAATCTCTTCCATCAACTTGCTAGTAGAAAATTAGCTTCTTTAGCTAAACCTGCCATATTTATGTGACATATTTATGTTGATCAATATGCATTGTCTACTTTATGAGAAATAAATAAATCAAATCTAAATCTAGTATTTTTATGTCTTCAGCTTTAGCACTTTAGGCTGAGCTGGTGCCCGTCGTCCCACACAGGAAAGAGTCGGGCCTGAATGCTGAAACAGCAGTAAGGCTCTCGGACGGAGAGCTGCCGTGTCCCAGCATCCTGTCTGACCAAGCTGGTGCAAAAGATTGATTACATCAATTCCTTTCTACAGATGTACATGTAAATAAATTTGCTTGGCAGTTCTCACCCCATCGCTGAAGTGAACTAGATATTTTGCACCAGGAAAGCTGTTTAAGCAATCTCTCAAAAAGAGTCATAAAAGTTTCTCATGCCAAATTAAAAGCAAGACGTTGTGTTTAGCTGCTTCCTACCTAATGGGTGTGGTGAAGCTACCTTTACTGCTTCAATGAAATATTGAGGAAGGAAAAGACTTGGATTACATGCTGTGCAGGGCTACACTGGATGAAGATTACATTGAATTATTTAAAGTGAGGAGCAGCAGGGTGTCTGGATGAGAAGGCAGGTAAAAGATGTCATGAGAACCTCTCCCTGAGGAACGCCTCCAGCCAATGCAATCAGACATAAAGGGAATCATCTCAGGCTAATATTGGTAGTCTAAAAGGAATCGGTTCAAAACTGTAAATTACATTTTGTTTTTTAAAAATGGCATGTCAAAATGAATTTATACCAATCACAATAATCAGTAGAAATACTTTTATTGTGATTAAAACAATCAAACCCTTTATTGCTGACCAGCTTTTAGCCTGTTTCCACTCACACTCTGACAATTCCTTGACACTGGAAGGGCGCCAAGCCATCACCCTAATCACACAGTTTCTATATATGACTCATTTCTGGACTTATGCTAGGCCTCTCTTACAAAATAATATTACTTCTAATCCAAAAACACTCTACAAAACAAAAAAAAAAAACTATTTTAAATCAAAATTTGGGCTAAAAATAATACATGTATGAGTGGAGTTTCCAATGAAAGTTTGTTTTGTTTGGACGGCTGCTCAGCGTGAGCGGTGTAGGATGGTTTGTATTATCATTCAGAGTAACTGAAGTTTTGTTTTGGAGTAACATGGAGCTTCAGCAGCAAAAGAAACATGAACAATAATAAAGAATGTCTCTTTATTAATGGTTTTGTTTACTTTAAAATCTATCTGCCATGGAGTATGTAAGGTTTGAAAATGTTGGCAGCTTCATGGAAAACTGTGACACAAAGTAGAAATATTTACAATCTGGATAAGACAGGCTGCTACAGTTGGTTATGCCACCAATAATAGCTTACAAAAGGCAAATAAAAAGAGGTAAAAAATGTTTTGCAGTGAAATAATACACTAATAATTCAGTTAGCTATAGAGGGAGGATTCTGTCCCCCAACACAAGAGGTGACCTCCTTTATCAACAGTAGAAAAGTTTGCTAAATTTCACTGTTACCAGCTCATTTGCAGGAAGAATATTACAAAAAATTTCATGCACAAATACAGCCACAGATCTGAAAGCAGATTCAGCTGCTCTACAGCTAACAAGAAAATTACTGTGTAATTATTAATCTTGCAAATATAAACGCAGTGAAAGGATGTGGATTATTCACCGTTAGTTTTACAAATGTTTGGACAAACTAAACACTAAATATTAACGTATTTAACTATTTTTTTCTGTTTCAGAAAAAAAAAATTAAATACAGATATCAGAGTTAGATCAAATACCAAAAATCATGACTTGAGTCAATTTACATTAAACACGAAGCTTAGAAATACAATATTTGTTATAGTAATATTAATATACTAATAATTCTGGAGATGTTTTCCTTCAGTTTATATTTAGAAGCAGGACTGCTCATCTAAATAAATGGTATAAAATTATTATAATTATCTGGGTCATTTCCCCTTTATTCCACATGAGTAAAGTTTCCATTCAGCTGGAAACTGTAAGTTCTTCCTTTAATGTTTAAATACAGCAAATGAGCTGATGATTTAAATCAGGTGAGCACAAATGTCTAAAACATGTTTGGGAACACATTAAATACAATATTCTTCATTATGCTTCCACTGTGACCTTGGAGATTATGCCCCTTTGACCCCCGGTGACCTCCCTGATGGGAGCATCTCTAAAATCATTCCTGATCAGGAGGAATTGGCATTAAGAGTAGCTAGCCTCTGATTCAGCTCTTTGCACTGAAATACAGCAACCTTAAAGTGTAATGATGGAGAAAACAAATCTCATCAGGGTTATTAGAGATTTCCCGCAGCTTATCTTCGCAGCACCTTGTAGTAAAAGCCTGTGTGCCTCTGACCGGGGTGGGGGTTGGGGTAAAGGTAGGAGCCGCTCTCGCCTTGGTTTTGCCGGTAGGCCGCAGGATTCAGCACCACCTCGCTCCTGGACAGCTCCGCCAATCAGCGGCGCTCTTCTGCAGCGCGTCATCCTCCCTCATCCTCCTCATCCTCCCTCCCTCCATCATCGGAGCATGCATGGCGGAGGACATCTCAGACAAAATGCTGACTTTCACCGCCTGCATATGTGTGAAACGGCGCACCGACTGTAAATAGAGGAAACGGTGCGGGGCTCCATCTGAACGCTTCCTCATTTCGCATGAGGCTCACTGCGGCAAATCAGCCCAAAAGACAAGAGATATGAGCTGGAGATGGTGGGGAGGTTTGAAAATGACGTGTGTCCGGTTTCCACGCACAATGTCACACGACCTTATAGCAGCTGGCAGGCCATAAAAGCTCGCGTTTATCCCATTCCGCTCATAATAAGAGCGATAATTTCCTATCTGGAGGGTTACGTTGTTTTGTCTGGTTGAATTAAAGGATGTCCGCGTTTTGTTTTACGGCGCTTGGCATCATGTCCAACATGCACCGACACCTGATTAAAGGCAGCCAATCTGACCGAAGCTTTATTTCTCGGATTAAAAAGCAAGTTTTTAGATTTCGTTACTTTAAGGTTTGCATCGATGCTGCTTTTGGAGGCTACACGTGTTTCCTGAGCATCATTTCTAAAAAAAAAGACACATAATGGCGTTATTACAGCGCAGGCAACGCGCCAGCAGCAAAAACGTGTCAAGGTTTACACAAATCAAATCAACCCCGGATAAAAACGGACGGATCTCTACATCTGTGAAGCAGCAAAGCTGGAACACCGGCAATGAATGGCACACAATGAGGCTCTGCCCCTGTGAGGCGCAGGAGCAGGTGCAGCGGCTGTCCGCTAAAGGAGAACAAGAATGAATGTTAAAAAAAAAAAAAAAAGACCAGCAGAGATGAAACTCACCTAATATAATCCAGAGTGACCCAGAGACCAGGACGAATGCGAGCATGTCTCTCTCATGGAGTCGGGTGTCCCGGCGCGGGTCGGGAGCGGCTCACAACTGCAGCATCGACTGCAGCAAGTCGCCGACAATCTAGGAGATTAAGGAGGGACGGTGGGGAGAGGGGGAGGGGGTTGCGTGGGTTGGAAGGGGGGGGATATATCTGAGACCGGCAGTTGAAGGGAAGGGGTCGTTCCGGGCAGGACGGGGGTCTCAGCGTGCAGAATCTGCCTTAAAATAAACGACAACACGTGTAGCTGAGGAGGAAGAAGCGGGCAGCATCCCTCCTCCAGCGCCGTCCACCTTCACCTGGTTGGACTCTCCTGATGACTTTAAACGGCTGCAGGTCAGGTTGAGCCTCTAATGAAGTTTGTTCTCCATGTCAATTAATCATCAACCGCAAATTTAAAAAGTCATCCGACACTGGTTACCCCTGGTTCATCCTGGAAAATTATTTTATTTATTTTTTAATCAGAAAAATGCAAAGGAATACAACTTTTTGTATCCGAGTGTTGATTTATTTTTGTTAATTTGATTGATTTGTTTGAAGGGGATGCGCGGCCACATCACGCCATCCACGCAGCTCAGCACGCTGTGACACGGAGTAACTTTGCATCAGAGTCACGTGGTTCAGAAAGACACGCCCACTGAACTAAAGTAACCTTGAGAAAGGCTGACACAGACACAGAGGGTGGGTTAAACACAGATGGAGGGGAGGAAGTAAGAATTACATAAAAACAACTACATACATGCATCAGTGCGTTACTGATGCGCGTTTATTTGAGCAGTTTCATCCAGATGTCTTATTCTGCTGACTCACCTTATTAAACGGGTCGCTGGTAAAGACCTGTTCTTTTACATCTGCAGGCAGGAAAAAAAAAAGACTCACAGCACATTGAGAAAAAGAGGGAGAGCTAAGCTGTTCATTCATGCACAATGTCAAGCAAATTCACAGGCAGCGTAGCCAGTAAAGTTACAAGCAATCCTCTTTTTATGTTCATCAAGTTTGTAAATGTTTATCAGGTTACCTGCAATTTCACGCCAGGAGAAAAGCTGAATGAAAGTGGGCGAGGCAATGCCACATATTTGATGGCTGACTTTATTTATTTTGCACTGGGATCAAAGTACACACACATCTCTGGGTTAAAAATCCTACTCACTATTTTGAACAAAACATACAGGAATTCTGACATGTTATTGTTTCCTAACATCTGGAGAAAAAAGAAAAAAAAAAAAGAAAAAAAAAAATCAGGAAACCCCGTTGAATATTCAGTTTTTGATAAATCGATTCAGGAAAACAGCAAACCTGATTTTACTCAGTAAACAGACTTTTCAACAAAGAGGAGCATTTTAGCTAAATCCCTTTGATTAAAAATCAAATAAGTTTATTCACTTGATTTAACAAATATCATTAATGTACAAACAAATCAGCTTATAACATTTACTTTACACGAGCGAAAATGAAGCAGGGTGAAAAAAAACAACATTATAAGTTGCAAAAAATATATAATTCTCCTCATTGTTATCTCAAACATGCACAAGATTTAATTTTTTAGTTTAAAGTAGAGCATTTTTTCCAACTTCTCATCCAAATTAAGTTCAGTGAGACTCTTTCCTGCAATGCCACACAGATCCTCAGCTCCAATGGTCCAAAGAAACTGGTCAGCACTGGTTGGAAGATGGATGGCTGGAGATAAATATTAAATATTCAAAGTCAGCTGGATCTCTGCAGTACTCGACCCAATCATTTAATTCAGCTGTGAAGCAGAGACACCAGACCTCTTTTTTTTTTAAAAAGCCAAGTATCAGTCAAAAACAAAGAGCAGGTTTCAAATTCTGCCTCAAAGGGAAAGTTAAACAAAACCAAACTGGTCTTAGGATAATTTCCCTTTAAGCTTCAGATGGTTGTGCCAACAGCATTTGTAGCATCATGTAATCCATCTTTACAGGTTTGCTTAACTAAGCCACAATAGCCATATTGTTTTAACAAAGTACTGTCTGTTTAAGCTTACGCCATGACATGTTGAGCAGATTTAAGTCAGCCACTCCAAAACTTTCATATTTTTAGGCATTCAGAGGAGAACGTACGACTGCGGCTTATTGTCCTGGATAACCGAAAAAAGGTTAAGCTTAAAATCACGATCAAGTTTATTTATGCATCATTTTACAAACAGGCTGCAAGTGCAGCACAGCGGGAACAAAAGTAATTGATAACAGTTCAGAAAAAGCACATTAAAATAAAGATGATATAAAAATAGGTAATAGTTACTGAATTCAAAAGCTAAAGAGAGATGAGTCTTTATAAACACCTTAAGTCTCCAGATTATGAGCTCTCTTATGTGGATTAATAGCTTATCAACAGTTTTTGGGCTGCAGCAGCAACCTTAGTGTTTTTAAGAATGTTTTGTTATAAGATCCTTTTTAAAATACGATGTCAAATCTAAAGACCTGTAGCAATCCAGTAACAATTTAAAACCAAACCTGTAACAAACGGGAAACCGGTGGAGTGAAGCTAGAACTGGAACGTTCCTTTTTTTCTTTTTAGTTCCCCTTAACAGACGATTGGCAGCATTTTGTTCAAGCTGCAAACAATGAAGAGATGACTGATCTAAACTGGTGCAAAAAGAAATGATAATCATCCATGAAAAATTATATGAAAACATAGTCAAACATTTCCAAAAATCAATCAATCAATCCATCAATCAACCCGTCCATCCATTTCCAAAATCCTTCAGAGGAAAATAAAACTTTATGTTTTTGTAAAATCAACTTTTTGGAGCTTTACAGCATGTTATAATGTTATTCCCTTAACAAAAACATTGTCACATGTTTTTGATAAGCATAGAGTTCACAGGCAGTATGAGATCCAGTGTGTGTCCTGTTTCATGCTGTGAGACTAAAAGAGTCGATCAAATTCAGGAAATCTTACTCCAAGATTTCCTGCCACACATAAAATCTCAAATAAAAACCAACAAAGTCAACAACTCAGTAAAATCAAAATAATAGTTTATTTCCAGTAGCAGCAGAAAAGGAATCTTTCTTATTAATCCTTTTTAAACTTTTAAATTTATCTTGACTGGGGTTTGATCGTTTAGTTAATGTTGTCAGACAAATTCGCCTTAGGTGATTATTTCATCCTACAGGAGTTTCTAGTAATAAATGGAGCCGGCTGATGCAAATGAATTCTGTTTTGTTAGCAGCTTTATCCTTTAAAAAACAAAATAGATTTTTACTCATGCTAATTTTTCATACATTAAAATGTATTTGATGATCTAAAACAATTTAAATTAGCTCAGTTTTAAGAAGAGAGAGACATAGTATCAAGCTAAAATTACGGCTGAGAGACATTAAAACAAATATTAATGGAGTATATTGATACAATGAGTCTGTATATGCCAGTTTTAGCATGTTGAGGCAGTGAAAAGGCAGGTAGTAGAGGACTGTAGCAACAAAAACTCACCTGAACAGTCAGATGCAAAGATAAAAATCTAAAACAAAGGCAGCAAAAACAGAACCAGTTGAGTTCAGACGGAACGAGATGGAAGAAATTATTACTGAAGCAGAGAGAAACTTACGCTGGGGAAAATGATCAGAAACAGGTGAAATTAATTACCAGAGCAGCTGACAATGAGCTGCTGCCTGCAGGTGAACTAAAGAGACAGAAGATGAACAGAAACTAACATAAAACCCAGAAAACTGAAAAGAACATTAAACACAATATAAATGCAAAACCAAAATGTGACAACGAGACGCAAAGATGAGAGAAAAGAAAAACAGGAAGCAAATAAAACATAAAGGAAAAAGACAATAAAACATGAACTAAGGTTTACAAATAAAAAAAAGGAAGTAGAGATTACAACCTAAACAAAACCTGAAGTATTAAACTAAACCAAATCAGCATCTATGATTCTGAATCTGTTTGGAGAAAATTGGATATAAGATCAAACCTTTGCACCAAACTCTCTTTTTAAAAAAAACAAAACAAAACATTGAGCTTGATTTCCCTGTGCCGACACCCCACCCTGGAAAAAGACCTGAGTTAATAAATTATTAAAATCCATCAATTAATGTAACACCAATCAGTTTATTTGACTTAATAGGTGACTGACACAAAAAAGCAGAAAGAAAGTAAAGAAAGAAAGTTCCTGCTTCTTTTTCCTCATCAAAGTTTTCTGGAACAAAAGCGCTTCAGGAAAGCGTGCCGTTCAATGACAAGGAATAAAAAAGCTTTGTGTTTCCCATCAAAATAATAAAAAAAAAAAATCCCCCTAAAATTACTATGTTGTATTCTGTGCAAAATTGAAAGCAGAAATGTAATTTTGGCAAAGCTTCAGGTAAAAACCTGCAAGCTGGTGAAAAAGAGATCATTTCTAAACTCACAAAGAACTAACAGACCTCAACATAAACAGAACATTTTAAAAATATTTAAAGCAACAGCTTTTTCCATACAGTGTGAGAATCTTAAAAAAATAGATATATTGTATGATTTCTGAAATGAAGTGTGAAAACTCTCACTGCAGACCACATCATTTATATCCTAAATGCAATTTATAAAATGTACTTTTGTTTTAAATGTGAGTAGTTTTCCCATTGAATAGCATAGTTACCTGTTTTAATTTTAATTCTAATTAAGGCAAACTGACCCAAATAGGTGTCAAGTATTTTATTTTTATAGTTTATTGTGACATTTCTTAATAACTGTAACGACGACAGGCATTTTAGGCCCCTAAAACTGAGGTCAGAGATCAAAATAAAGGATTATTTCATTTACTTTCAGGTGTTTTAGAACTTGTTAAACTGAAAATCACAACATCCTCATATTCTATAAATTACTGATGGATGATGTGTGTAAAACATGATTACTGATGCTTCAAAATCATATTTCTAATTAAGTTAGTGCTTGCAATAAAGTTTCCCTTGTAGAATATTTTAGTCGATATTTCCTGCTTGTTCTTGGTGTCAAAAATATTTTACAGAAGAGTGAGGGAATTATTAATCAAATACAAGAAAATATGAATCATTATGTTTGCAGAAGGAATGGCATGACAGATCTGTCTCTACTTATGTGATTTGTTGGCACTTGTTAGTTTTATCAACACAGAAGATAAAATAACTTTGGCCTCCATGTGGCACTATTATGTTATTACCTTCTCTTTAACCATTAACCACATTCTTTCAGCTGTCAGCTTAAAGACGTTCTAAAGTCCAAATGAATGGTAAATGGACAGAACTTATATAGCGCTTTATCCGATCATTTTTGACCACTCAAAGCGCTTTACACTAGTGTCATTCACCCATTCGCACTCACAAACGCTCACACATTCATACACCGATACGCAGATCGGTAAAGTCCAAATGAAATAAAATTATATTTAACACATATCAAAGGACATCAAAAGTGGTGCGCGTCAGATTGACATTTTTTAAGAATTATTTACAGTCCATTATATTAACATCTAACACTGAGGAGGAAGTTTGCAGAGAGCAAACCACAGCCTGAGCTGCAGATGCTGCTGCCAAACGGTGAAAGTACAATCTTTAACAGACAAATGAAGCAGTCGGGATGATTTATTTATTTATTTTTTATACTTTCTAGTCATGGTTCTGTATTTTTTCAATTCAACCTAGAAGCAACCCTTTCCAGGTCACACAAAAACTAAAATTCTTATTAGAAAATCAAACAAAAACAAAGTAACAAACACTTGGATTTTTAGAAGCAAAAACATTGCAGTATAGAAAAGTTGTCAGACTTTTTCTGTTTAAACTTGCAAGAACAGTCAGACTTGTAATGCTTCAGCTCTCAGAAACAATACAGTGAGTGACCTGAAGAGGGTGCTAAACTTTCAGAAAGTTTCTAAAACATCACATAACTTTTCACAGGAAGAAGCCAAGGAAACTGATTCTGTTTCCCTTTTCATTTCCTTACACATTTCGCTCTGTTTTTAATCCAGATGCTCCCTCTCGTCCTCTTTACTATCTATGGTTATAAAGTGGATGTTGTTTTGATTTAGATGTTAAAAATATAGAGAAAACACTCTTAATGCATGAGAAAATAAAAGATCAGGCTCTTGGAGAAGAAGTTTTTACTCCAAACTCCTAATTTCTAAAATAATGCTTTTCTTTGCTGATTGTATAACAATCAGCACAGTGAGAATTAGAGACAGTTGGATGGAGGGATTAAGTGTGGAATTGCCTGAGTCTGTTCAGCAAACAGCAGACTCCAACTTATGCAATTTAAAATGATTCATTATTTGGATTATTCTAAAGTCAGGTTGCATGAGATCTGCCGCTTTGTCCCGTTGTGACAGAACATCAAGATTGTCTCATACTTTTTGCTTCTGTTCTTAATTAACGGGCATTTGGTGTAAAATATTTGACTGATGCTCCAAAGCCTATACAAATCCTCTTCAGCCACCTGATGCAGGACTGGACATGTTTGACATCTCAGAGATAATAAAGAATCTTCCTGCATTAATGCTGTGACCTCTAGACCTGGGAATAGTTACTGATGTTAAAGGAAGTGAAATCTTCCACTACTCTGTCCTTTAAAAGGTGAATAATGGACATGGTTTCATTAACACAAATGGAAAGACTCTGATTATTGAGCTATTGTTTAATGAGAACTTTTATAAGTGATTGGAATTTATTTCTAGCTCACTTTGAGGAAGTTAAACTCTTAGCATGAATTAAAAAGATCAGAATTTGACTTGACAGCATCAGGAAGCTCAGCACAGGAATGGCATTTACGTTGGATTGCAGAACAATCCTTTGGGCTGGTATGCCGTCTTCAAACGAGATTACTTGAATTGCTTTTCAGCAAACGCTGTCACGGAATAGCGCAGAGCTCTGCTAAAATTCCTGTGTTTCTTTTTGTAATCCCTGCTTGCAATTTCCCACCTGTACGATGTGCTGTAATTGTGTGGCTGACGCATGAGGGCTTTGGCCTGATCCAGTGTCACTGAGCTGTCAAAGCAGATGGTCCGGTGGGGATAGACACCGAATGCTCAAGCAGCTTGCCTCATGACAAAGCTTCAAATTACTGTTTCATCCCTTCAGCTGGCACCGCATCCAGAGCAAACGGCCAATAAGACAGAACCAGAAATAAGAAGTAATGGCTGGAAACTCAGAACTGACGAGCAAATTAGTAGTTAACGTAAAAGAAAAACGACTGAATCTTACTTATTCTACTTTGCAAAATAGTTAAAAATAGGCCTGTCATGATTACAAATTTTACTGCATGATAAATTGTCCCAGAAGTTATTGCAATAAATAATAATATTGTTGTTTTGAGACCATTTCCCAGTAATATAATAGTAATAGCAAAATAATAATGCAAGAACACATTCTCAGAAATCAATAAACTTTACATTCTGTTGAATATGTAACACTGGAAATGGAAGACATTTTAAATATCCAAAATAAATAAACCAAAGCAACAGACTGAAGATTTTTATCATCCAGTTTTTGGTCAAAAGAAAGAAAAAAGAAAAACAAAACATCATGAAAATGGAAATGATTGACTTATTTCAATTTATAAAGAGATTTATTGATTTATCGCTTATTATAAGAGGCCTATTCAAGTTTAGTCAGACTAAGTGGAGATTGTCTTTAAGCTTAATTTTTGCTACACACTCATTTGAATTCGGATCTGGACTTTCACTAGACCATTTTAACACAAAATGTGTTCAGCTTCCTTGACACAGCATGATGCTGCCAACTCCATGTTCTGTGGTAGGGGACGGCATGCGCAGGGTGTCACTTTTCCAGCTAGCAAAGCATTTTGCATGCAGGCCGAAAAGTTCACTTTTCATCTAATTGGATCAGCCCCCTCCCCCATTCAGCTCCTTCAGACTAGCTGACAGCAATTAGCAAACACATGATGGAGCTGTATCTGCTGAGCTCATTGTAAAAGCTACTTCTCAATGCAATGCTGGTAAAAGTATTGTTAAAGCGTGTTGTGGTGACTTAGCTAAAGCAGGAGTTTTTTTTTAAAGATTTCAAGGTATTAAATCAGGAAGTAAAAAGCTATATTTGATATAGCATTTGAAAGTAACATAGTCACTTGATTGTGCTATAAAATGTCACCATTTGCGTGGAAAACGCATATTACTGCCCCTCTAAGTGGATGTCCATGCATGGGCTTTGCAGACAATTTCCACCTACAAATGATATATTTATAACTTTTATTACTCCTGATGCTTTTTCTTAACACATGTTCTCCAACAAACTCCTGTAGCTTTCGCGGAACAGCTACAGAATCTAATAAACAACAACTAAAAGTGAATATCAGCTGGAGTGAATTCCTATAATTCACCGGTTTCTCTCCACCGCGCTGCCTGACAGCTGACAGCGTTACAAGAACAGAAGGGCGGAAACTCTGGAGGATCCAGCCCCGTCCCGCCCCCCGCATGGAATTCAATTTTTCTGCCTTCATTGGGAAATCCCACACATTTATTGCCAGTGAAAAACTCCGTAGGAAAACTCCCTGCCGTTCCCTGCCAGGCGGCGGGCGGCGTGTGTGCAGTGAAGACGCGCAGCCGCGGCGCATGCGCGCGGACCCGAGCCGCGCCGCACGGGAAGCCCCAGTGTGAGGACAGCAGGAGGGGGAGATGTGACAAGGCATTCGTGGGGCTTCCCAAGCGTTTTAACCGTGCGCTCATGGTTTTAAATAGCAAGAATTTCTTTGATACACACACACACACCCCACGACTCCCCCCCAACACACACACACGCACACGCACACACACACACACACACACACACACACTCACACACACACACACACACACACACACGCGCACGCACCTTATCAGAGCTGTGAGAGAACCACGCATGCGCTCATGAAACTCTTGGGAACAAAGCAAAAAAGCGCTAAAAATAATAGCAATAATAAATGAATAAAAGTAACAAAAGGGGATGAAAGAACGCTCATAACTCATATTAATCAACATGTTTTGTTTTTAGTATGCTTTGATTATTACCAACGGTTAGGTGTGTGTGGGTGGGAGGGGGTGGGTATGCGTGTGTGCGTGGGTGTGTGTGTGTGTGAGAAAGAGCAGCTTCCTCTTGTCTCCTCTCTGAGCTGATTCAGTGCCTCTAGTGGTAGAAAAAAATTACTACATCATTTCTTGTAAATGCTCCACTTCTCACAGCGCCCGCTGTTTATACTAAAGGGCTGGTCTGGTATCATGTGCACGTTTGTCATGCCAAAGTGTGGGCCGGTATTCACAGACTGGCTGATGAAAAACAGAGTAATTGTTTGACCTCATTTAATGCAACCTCTTTTTAATAATGACAATGATAATATTAATAATATGTGTTTGAGTCGGCCTGACTAGAATAAGTGAAGGTAATTTGCTCTATTTAACAATAAGAACACTAATACAACATGGAGTTGTTGTTCACAGTTTTAAAAGTATTGCAGTTTTAAGTACATGTGCATATGTTGTTAAACGTCCGAAAAGTCTGCAAGGTTCCCTGCACTGATCTGCATGCTGGATTACAAAACTGCATCCAGGTCAGGTCATAGTTTTATGCAGCGGACTACGTGCAGCGGGCTACTGTAATCAGCCCTTGTTGTTATTAACTTCCCTCTTGCACTCAACAACGTGATTTCTCGGAAACCGCTCCACTGCTGAACGAGACGCTCACAAAGCGCATGCGCGCCACTGTAAAAAACATCTCCCAACAGATCAAGTAAACTATTTTGATCTTCTTAATGCATTTTTTTTTGCAAGCAACATGTGCATAAATACATGCTTAGTGATGAAATGTTAATAACAGACGTCTTTGCTGATTAAACATTTATTTTAAAATGATTTAACTATACATCCCTTCATTCCTCTATTACAAAGTTGTGCATGAAGGATTTTAGGGGGAAACTGGCAAGACTTGGATAAAAATGTTTTGTGTTAAAACTGAAAAAAAAAAAGTCCGACATAAAGAAACGCAACATCCTCAAATATTTGATAAAAACTGACATCAGAGTCGAAGCCGGAGTTGCATGTGTTTTCATCCTGGATGTTTCTTACAGTTCGCCCCTCCCTCTGGGCTGACGGGGGGAATACCAGCCAGCACCAATATAAGCGAACCTTTACCACGCTGCTCACCTCAGTCCAAGAAAGCTATCCAGAAGGATAACTAAGGAACGAGAAGAAACTAACAGCGAACTCGGAACTTTCGCACCACTGATTTTCACACGTCTCCCTTTTTCCCCTCTCGGATTATAAAAGCAGCAAACACTGTAAGTGGCTTCCAGGTTTATATTTAATAAGAATTTATGTCAAGGATTTACGCCTGAGTGGCAACGTTTTAAATGTTTTGTGAACACAGTTTAGAATGCGTTTTTTAAGCTTTGTGCATTTTTAACTCGTTGAATTGAAATCGGCTCTAATTCATGGATGGGACTATCGCGCACCGTACGCCTCCAGGAGGAGTCCTGCTCTTTTTTTTTTCTGTCTTTCTTTACTTTGTTTGGCCACTAAACGAATCAATTTGGAAAACAATAATTTCAGAAGAGCTGTTTGTGTTTTTTGGATAACAAATTTGGTTGACTTGTGCATGTAAACGCCCCCGAACCTCCCCTCATTGCGCGCCCTGCAGCCTTTCAGATGAACTTCTCCTCACCTCCTTCTAGGGCGGCCAACCCGCAGCTATAAATCTAATCCGAGGCGGATGTGGGGTTTCAGTTGCTCTCTCTACTGTCTATCAACTCGGATTCCGCCTTTATCTAACGACTGTCTTGTTTTTTTTTTGTGTTGCTGCGTATTTTAGGCACAAACATGCCTGTGTCTAGAATGAGAATGAGGCCGTGGCTGGAGAAGATGATCGATTCAAACACCATCAGCGGACTGCAATGGGTGGATAAGGTCAGTAAGTTGTTGAGATGGAGCTTGAAATTAAAGTAAATATGCAATAAACTGTCTGCTTAGCTAAAACATATTTTGTACTCATGTTGCAGGAGAAGACAATGTTCTCTATCCCATGGAAGCACGCTGCTCGACATGGTTGGGAGCTCGACAAAGACGCCTGTCTGTTCAAAGAATGGGCCATCCATACAGGTGAGCAAACAGGAACAGGAACTTCAGCTGTATTTGTAATAAAAATGTAACCTTTTGTGGTGAAAAACTTAAACGTTTAAATGGTTTTTACAGGTAAATACACGAAAGGACAGAGTTGCGATCCCAAAACTTGGAAAGCCAACTTCCGATGTGCAATGAACTCCCTGCCTGACATTGAGGAGGTGAAAGACAAAAGCATCAACAAAGGCCACCAAGCCATGAGGGTCTTCAGGATGCTGCCTGCTGTCTCAAAAAACAAAGGTCAGAAACATTTCCTGGCATATTTCAAGATTTCCACAGCAGATTGTTTTTGTTGCTGACATGATATTAAAAGATTGAGCTGTAAAGTGATTAAATGTTTTCTTTTCTCTGCACAGACAAAAGGAGCAAATCGAGGGACACCAAGTTGAGGAAGAAGGTAAATACTGTCAATGTGCTGCAGCATAGTGACTCTTTTTTCCATCTAGTTAGAGTTTTATTCAAATCATGCGACTCACACAGACTTAGATAAGGCTATGTAAATGCAATCACAAAGCTTTTATGTTCTTCTGTTTTGGAAAAGAAATTAACTGATTTTGACTCTTTTTTTTATCTCTGCAGAGACAAGCAGTGAAGGAAGAGATGGAGTCAGACTACAGCGACACTCAGTCTCCTGTAAACATGTGTCCGCCTGAGGAAACCATGTCCACTCAGGAAAACACAGTAGACAGCACAGTAAACATGGATCATGGAGGTGAGTGGGAAACTTTGCAACCCCCCCCGCCCCCAAATAAACAAACTGTGCAATATGCAATATTGTTTTTCTAAGCAAGGGGAGTTAATGTGGTTTCCTTGTTGCAGGATTCGACTGTACAGGTGAAGTTCCAGAGCTGTCCCTCTTAGTTGAGATTGAGACAGATCCTCAGAACCACTTTTCCCACAGATTTGAGGTTTCTCCTGAACACAACCTTGGTAAGACAGCAGGACAAATTTTACTAACTGGGAAAAAAAAACTGCAACAGAATTAGATAGAAATATATCCTATCAACATACTTATACTATTTTCTTTTTCTCTCCCTGCTTCTTTGCTGTGCTCTTCCAGAATACGACTATCAACAAGATGTCATTGAGGTAAGCATAACCTTCAGCTCTCACTCTTAACTGCATGCATTTGTCATTGGCAGGAATACCCCTACTTGTCTTGTTCTGTCTGTTTGATATCACTAATGATAAAACAATTAAGCTAATCGTTAAAAAACGATGTGAGAAATCTCCAGTTTGTACTCAGTCTGGTGTTACTCTTACAGATTTGCAAGATACTGGAGAAAGAATCACAGTGGATGGGCAATACAGACAGCAGGGGATTCCTTCACAATGAAGCACGCACCAGTCCAGGCAGTAATTGGAGTGAGTCTTCCTCAGGTAAATACTGACAACCAAAGAGGAAATTTACTCTGCAGCAGCTTTAAACCTTTAAAGGTAGAAATAGATTGTATATTTGCAATTTGGGAGTTTAAATTATACACATTTTGCATGTAGCCGTGGATAACTCTTAGAAGAAGACAAGAGATAATTAAAAATTGACTCCAGTTTTGAAAATGTATACCTATTGTCACCTTCATTTATGCTGGATTGTTGTGTTTGTTTTGCAGAGTTAGAAGACCCACCACAGTACACAACACTGGACACAAACTTCCAGAGCAACTCGTACGAATTCTGGAACAACTTTTCCTTGATTTGAGATCTCCATGACCGGACAGGAGGACTCTTTAAAATTTTGGACTGTTTTTAAAGCACTTCCTGTTCACAAGCTCCACCCCTATCAGAGTCAACCCCGCCACATTAAGCTATCATGCAGCCCACTCTGTCATGTGTGGACAGTTGTCCTCATCTCTCCTATCTGCCGATGTGAAGTTATGAAGAACTCGTCTGTGTTACGGAAGCTCAGATGATGTGTGCATATGGTTTTGGCTGGTTCAAAGCACTTGTGTTTTTATTTTTTTACTATAAAGATTTTGTTAAGATCGGGCATTACAACAAGATCCACATATGTCAGTAATTTGGAGATACCTCCAAAAAGAAAACTACACTGATAAAAATATTTAACTTAGGTTGAAGTGCCATTTATTTTATCACATACATTTTTTTTTTTCCGTTAGACTTATAAGTGAACTTTTGCTAATGGGGTAAATGCATTCTTACATCTCAACTCTTAACAAGTCTATGAACTTCATGTGAAAGCACTTCTTCGTGTTTGCTTAAAGCATGTGTAAAAAGTGTATATATTTGTGTTTGTGTGTTTTTTACAAAATAAAAAATGTTTTAAAATATGAATGACTATTAAGTATTTATACATAACATAAAATTTACAGTGTGTTTTGATCTATACTGTATGTTTTACTGATGAAGAACATAATGTAGAATAGCACTCAAAATAATAATAGTAGCATTTGTTCAAGTAAAAAAATACAGATGACTGACTGTATTCTAAAACAGTGCAGGAATCTTCAATCACGTTTAAAATGACAGCTTTGCTATTTGTTACTAATTACATACCGAGCAGGACTTGGTATGTAACAATTAAATCGCTCATCATCAGCTAATATGCAGCACAAACACAGTTCCTCCATGTATTTTCTCTTCCTCCTCTGGGGTTCCCCTGTAAACCCCGGGGCTGTTGAAGAAAAACTGCTGTTGCATAATAAGGCGACAAACATGCAACATTTAAGGGGAATGAATGACAGCTGAAAAAAAAAGCTGAATTATGCCTGGCCAGATATATTTCCTTATCTAGAGAATATGTTCTTTTTGTTCACACTAAAGAACTTTTCAAGTTTGTCTGGATGTTTGTGGATGACTGCCAGCTGCATTTGATGGAGTCTTCATACTCGTCTTCTCAGCCTCTCAGTTTTGATCCCTTAATGCCTGAAAAGCAGGAAGCTGATTTTCTTGGACTGGTTTCTGCGTAAACACAATTTATTATAAGTCATGTGACTTCACTGCAGCTTCTCATTGAGGCTGAAGGAGGGCAAGCAGGGCATTTCCTGGAAGTTTGGACTAAAACTGAAGGCTTTTCAGCAGTTTAACCATTAAGTCAAATGTAACCAAATCTGAATTATGTTCTTTAAAATGTATAAACAGTAACACAAATGTCAGAACACAGCGACAACATTCTATCTTGACATGCAAAATGCAAATAGGAGCTCAGAGTATTTATAAATGCTTTCCTCTAACAAAAGCTGCTCTGTCCCAAACGGTGGTACTATCATCAGACATTTGGTTCGTTCGTGTTTTGCTGTTGTTTTTCATAACAAATGTTGTCTGTCGAATGTTTTTGAATTTTGCACTACAAAATGATCACAGGGTGACAAACTATGACTCGTCGGGTTTCAACCTTTTTCATATGTTGTATTTTAAAGTCTGCTTGGTTTTATAGTTTTATTTCTGTTTTTTATTTCCTGGTTTGTCTCAATCTGCGCACCAAGTGGCCATTTTTCCCAGCTGTCCTGCAGAGCGACATCTCCAGAATCAGCAGTCGGTACCAGTGATGCTATCAATAGAGATTCCTACATGCAAGCAATCTGAGGTTCTTCTGCAAAACGCTGCTTGTCCTGTATAATAATTGATTACACTGAAATTCACGTTTCTATGCAAGTCACCTATGATCTAAAATGCAGATACAACCTCAAGGTAAGAAACTGCAACATAGAAAGAAAGAGAGAAAGTAAGAAAGACATTTTTAGCTCATTTTGAAGACTTAAACTGCAAAATCTTACCAAGTATTTTTTGGTTTAGGTTGTAGTGCAAATATCTCAGTACACTTGAAATAAGACAAAGTAACTTAAAAACAGCTTTTCGGTTAGTTATAGAGGCTTGTTTTAAGTAAATAATTATTTTATATTGATGAAAATGTCCTAGTTCCATTGGCAGATAAATTAACTTAAAATATGGGAAAGATGTTTTGCTAAAAGTGAAATAATCTACCAATGAGCCAGAACTTTTTCATCAATATTAAGGAATTATTGACGTCAAACAAGTTTCTATATGTTGAGCGTATTTGCACTAGAAACCAGACCTAAATACTTAAATAAGGTTTTGTGTTTTTGCAGTGTAACTGAATGCACGGAGTGAAATATAACATTCCCAAAGTGAATCCAATAAATGCAAATATCATAAAAAACATTGACATTACAACAACTAAAGGACAAAAACAAAAATCTAAAGAAGTGCCACATGAAATACAAGTGAAAAGTTAAGTTTAATGAGTTGCTAGCAGCGCAGATCCAAAGTGAGACGATCATCAGGCCTAACATTCCCTCTATCCATTTGCTCAAGTCTGGGGTCAGAAAAAGGGCAGCTAACATTTCTGCAGACCCCACACACCCTGGACACAAACCACACAGACTTTTCCTTTCAGATCAGTGCTACCTATAAAGATTTTTGAGACAGTTTCTCCCCCCAGGCTGAATCTCTGAAGAACACCATGAGCCTCATATGCACACTGTCACAACCTGCCTTCCTGTTTTCCCTCCATATCCAGTGGCTGCATTTAGACACACGTGCACACACTGTACCTGTTAGTATATATTTTATTTCCTCTAAAGTTTGGTTAAATATAGCACACTACAGGAAACGAACACCATATTCTTTCAGCAAATCTAAGTTAGACCCTCTTTCAGCATGGACCATGGAGTGACCTTTGACCTTCCGAGAGGCAGCGAATTATGGAACTCCCAAGCAGAGTCTCTTGGTCATAAAGCCACAAATCCAACAATATTCACACTTCTAAGGAAGCTGAAGAATAAAACATCTTTCTATCTCGGATTTGAAGCTGTGCAGGTCCAGAGTGTGAAACCAGAACTTCTCTCCTGGGTCGTAACTCACGGCCAGGTCGAAGAAACGGAGATAAGAATCCCACACGGAAGAACTGCTGATGAACTCTACCTGATCCTGGGTGTAGTGGGTTAAAACTCCGTAGACTTTTAGTTTCTGAACTAATTGTGCGAACTAAGCCATGCTCAAATATATAGAACTAGTATTAATTTTTGACTAAATAAATCACATATTTTGAAGCAAAACAAAAACAACAACAACCAAAACAACATTTTAATTCAGAGACCCTAAAAAAAATATGTCATTTTATACGAACGGATACCAAAGTGTTATTACACCCGCAGACGTTTGTTTGATACATAAACTTCTGTTTTGGACCTGCATTGCTTTCTGGCCCATTTACATTTTGCAAATAATTCCACTTTTATCAGTGTGCTCACCTGATTGTGGTTCAAAGTCATAAAACTTAACCGAGGCAAAGCGTAAGTGGATTTTACACTACTGTTCAAGATGACTTTAGTTCAAAATTGGGAGCTCCAGTAAAAGCCACTGTTTTTTCATCCTATTTGGAGATATTTCAATTTAAACAGTGCTGTAAAACTGAGCCATTCAGAAATACTGAGCAGGTTAAATGTTTTTCCAAAACGGCAGGTAGTGAATAGAATGGGGAAAGCCCCATTTTTATTATATTTTTAAGATCATACAGAGGTGTCTCACGTCCAGTATTCATAATAAGAACATTTCTATTTGGCATTTTAAATCAGAATCAACATTTTTGTTACTGTAAAAATTAAAATGTCACTTATTCAGTGAATTAAAAAAGCTAAAGAAAGATGTCATATTTTGGCACCGCTGTGTGAAAAAGCAATTTTTTTTGTTTATCTTTGTTTTTAATTCTGTACCCTGATGAAGTTCGAACACTGTAAAACATTTAAAGTTGGTTTAACTTGAAAATGACTGTCCACCTGCTGCCACACAAATGCAAGAAAAATTTATTGCTTTTAACTCAGAAATTAAAGTTCATGAAGTCGATTTAAAAAGAGATAAAAGACATTTAAACAACGTAAGTTTGTTAATCTTGAATTGTGAGTTTTAACTTAATGCTGCAATTCAAGCCAAATAATTATTTCACAATACACTTCACTATTATTTTCACCCACAATATCAAATTAATATAATTATTTTACATTAGAATAATTTAAATTCTTGTTTTAAATTGCATGAACAAAACTTATGATATGATAATAAATTTTATTGAACATCTCAATGAATTCTGCTCAAAAACATTTAGTGTTAACGGAACATTATCTTCCAGCTGCATTAAAATAAACATTTTCCTTAATAACACAGAAGAGTCAGATCAATATAACACACTTCCATCTGAGGATATAGAAACACGCCGCTAAGCATCCTGGGAAATTGTTCTCACTCCTGTTTTTTTTCTGCTTTCAGTTTTTTAAGTGCTAACCTAAAAACTGGTTTATTCCTCCTCTTGGAGGTTTGACAAAATTAATAAAAAGTTAACACAACTTATTACTGTAAGTTTATCTTTCACAAACTCACATTTAGGTTCAGAATCTAAAACTTGCTAAATTTATTTGACTTAAAGATAGTAGACACAACTCAAAGCGGCTCAAATGTTTTACAGTGAGGAGGTGGAAATGTGCTTTATGATTGGTTCCACCCACGTGTCAAACTGAAGGCCCGGGGGCCAAATCTGGCCCACTGTAACTTTTTAGGTGGCCCTCTAGACTCCAAATGACATCAACAAGTCCCTCCATTTTTTCACAAATCTGCAAAATTCACACAAAATCAACAAATCTCCTCATGTTTTCTGATTTTACTGCAATTTTTTCTCAAAATTGGGGAAAAACATAGCGTTTAATAGACTGCTGCCTCAGCCTTACTTGATGTCAAGCGATAGTCCGTGATCGATACGGCGAGTACTAAAAAGTCACATTTGATATAAAAAATTGGCTTATCATAAAAATTCCTTAAAAATATTTTTAAATTAGCATCGCAAAATCTGCAAAAAACACAAAAAACAATCACCAAATCCAATCACAGCTATTTATTAATATTTTAACAGTTAAATGGGTTCTATCAAGACATTGTGGCACCACCGGCCCTTTAAGAACATTCAGATTTTTTAATAATGACATCCCTGCTCCACAGTGATGGGAAGAGCGACCAGCGTCCTTCTGCTGTGTCACACCCATGTCAGATGCTCTGATAAAAGACCCCATCTCGCTCCGAGGGACGTTTTTCCTCAGAAGCTTCAGAAAGTGGACTATACAGAGGCTTTAGTGCAACACACACCAGGTCAACTTGTTCTCCAGATGAGTTCCCAGGAAGGGGCAGCCTAACACACTCCACACCATTCCCATTGGCGTGTAAGGAAAGGATATCCATTTCATTTGGATAAGACAAACGAAAAAGCATGCAAGCTGTACAAACAAGAAACCCTTCAAAAATCCCACAACTGACAGTGAGAAGTGTGCAGGGCACTGCAAAAACACACAATATCACCAAGTATTTTTGTCCATTATTTAGCGCAAATATCTTAATACACTTGAAATAAGACAAAATTGACTTTCACGTAACTTTTCAGTAAGATATAGAAGCTTTTCTTAAGTAAATAATTCCCTAATATTGATGGAAAAAGTCCTGGTTTATTTGGCAGATTACTTCACCTATAACAAAACATTTTCCTCGTATTATAAGCGATGTAGAACTAGAACTTTATGACAAACATTTAATGAAAAATGATTTCTTAGATATTAACTGCTGCAGTAACCATTGTGTAAGAAACAAACGGCTGTACGTGAAGTGGATCACACTTTGAAGTTTGCACCTTAATAAAAGTCAGAACCATTTTATTTGTAGTAGAGTAAATGCATAATCAGTTCAATCATTAACCAATAATGAACAAGTGTGAAGCTTGACATGAATCAGTTCCAATGAGGGTGAAGTCCTTTATTAAGACACCAGGTCAACTTACTAACATAAAATTAGATCTATTGATAGACCAGCATAACTGAATGGAACGGAAAGTTTTTGTGTCAAGTTGGAGAATCTGTTCAGCCTGTGGTGAAACATGGTGTTGGCAGCATTATGCTGAGGGGATTCTTTTCTGGAAGAAAACCCGGTTGGCCATGTTCAGCCCATGAAAGTTTTAGGTGTGTCCAACGCAGCTTGTGGAAAGGATGAAATACTGAAGTCTCCTGGAGAAACGCTCATTTGATCCAGGTGTGTTGAATCAGAGGAAGATCCAAATGACGCAGGACACAAAGGAACAAGAGCAGGCCACACCTGGCTGAGGACAAAACCAGCTGGACGTGAAGGTTTCCAGAGATTTACTCCACCAGACCAGCAGCTGTAATCCCAGTAAAAGGTGTTTCTGGGGAGGCTGACCAGGAAAAATTAAAAATAAATTAAAAAAATGACAAAGTTTAGGTGCTTTGAATGAAATTCTTAGGATAAATAAAAAGACAAAATTCTAGATTGATGAAACGTTTGAACTCTGACTCAAAAGCAAGAATCGCTTCTTAAAACGTATTTTTATTTGTTGGCATTTAATTGAGGCCTGATGCTGTAACCTTTCTGTTCTGATCTTTTATTTTTGGTTTACTTATTACTCTTATTTTATCTATTTTTTCTCTCTTTTCATCAACTTATTCTATTCTGTTATTGTTTTTGTACTGCACTCTGGTGCAGTTTTAAACCTGGTTTTAAAAGTGCAATAGATAAATGAATAACTAAATTTGACACTGACATCTAAGTGGGAACAAAAACAAAAATCAAAACCATGAACTATATTCCTTCCATTTCACAATAATGAGGCATTTTATGCTACAGTCTGTGCAAAGAGACGCAACGTGGAAAAAGTTTAAAATGCATGAATACTTGGGCTAAACAATCGTGACACAAAAATCCACAATGAACCACAAAAAAACATGTGAAACTTTATATATGTCCAAAAGGTCTGTTATTTCTGCTGATGGTGCATAATGTCAGAGATACAAGATGCCCACAATCCGTCTCCGTCTCCTCTTCTTCCTTTTTTCTCCCAGCGATCTGATGTTTTACAGACTGGTATCCTTTGAAAAGAGAAGAAAATAAGTCATGATTAAAGACGTGGATATCATTTCTGCCTAGTCACCCTGTGGGCCAAATGAATTTCACAACAAGAAACAACAAGTATGCATTCCTTCCCTCCTCCTTCACTTCTATACGTTACAGTAAACAATATGTTATATAAAAGCACCCTGTTATCTGACAAAAAAAAATTGGTTTAGAATCGTAATTGATGTATATGAGGCTAATAAAGAGAAATCAAACTTAGTATGACAGAAAAATTATTTTTAGTTTGTTGCAGGTATCAAATAGCGTCAAGTGATCAACCACAATGCAACTTCTTTTGTCTCACAACAAGCAGATTATAAAAGCACTTACTCGAAATGTGAAAAAAGTTCATTACTTCACAACTACAGATCAAATCAAATTTTATTTGTATAGCACATTTCAGCAACAAGGCATTTCAAAGTGCTTTACATCATAAACATAAAAACA